>MINK01003336.1:0-11065 GCA_001735545.1 Phormia regina
TATAATGCCATCTTTCGGGAATCACCCAAAAGTGAATAAATTCATATAAATGATAGCATTGACAATATTCCGTATTTTTATGTTTTATTTTACACTTAATATGAATATCAGTCCACATTTGGCTCGAAGTCTAATAAAAGACCCCTGTACACAATGGTGTAGAGTATCATATGGTCGGGATTTACCAACTATATCTTTTTCTCCCGTTTTGTTTTCTTTTATAATAGGCATTGAAAAATCGAGTAAAATTGTAAGGTGCAAATTAATCGAATAACTCGTGTAACTTAAAAGCTTTACTCGACTATTCGAGTAATTAAAAAACTGCATTTTCGAGTTATTCGAACAATGAAAAAGTCGAGTAAAATGAATACTCTAGTCCAAATTTTTAGGAGACTTAAATTTTAATTAACAAAAATCAATATACCACCATCTTTTTGATGGTGGGTATAAAAAATTAATCGTTGCTTAAAATTTTAGTTTATATTACTTGAATAAATAAATAAAAAAATAATAAAGACATAAAAACTATTTCCGATATAATAACGCAAGGCAACTTCTATTCTGTGGAACAGGATTTTTGGGTACATTTGATAAACCTGATCTTCTAAGATTATAATCAGCTTAGAAATTTACTTTAGTTTTCGAAATAAACCGTAATAAAGAAGCCGTACATACATATATAAAAATAAACCCAAGTTCATGTTGTCCTTTCTAGTAAATAATAACTTCAGTAACAGAGTTATTTACTTCGAAAAACATGGTTATTGGCTAAGACTCTGCCGAGTAGAACCAGAGTCACAGTGATGTAGTTGGCAAAGTGAAAGTAGTATGAAACCACTTTTAGGCTTTTACTTTAGAGCAATTTAGCAACAGATTTGGGAGAAAATAAATCATGCATGGAATAGCAGAACGAACGGCATAAAATCAATGACCTTATGGCCAAAACTTGATATAGCAGATATAAATCAACTATTCAACATGAAAGGGAAAACCTGAAAACCAAAATAGATATATTGACAAGTCATTGCCCAATATGGAAAATGGCATGCAATTGGGATGTATGCTTTTCAGGTCTTTGCAGAATGTGTAAGGATTATGAGTGGATCATATTGTATGTCACTGTCTGTTTCTTTAACGGAATAGAAAGAAATTGTTAGGCAACCGTTTCATCGGCAGACTAAAGAGTGCTTCCAGCATCAGTTAAGAAAACTCGCTATGATTCGCTTTAGGAATATGCTATTTAAAGAAATGTCGTTCTCTAGGAGTAAACGTTATTCGAATTTTGAACTTTTTCCAACTATTTTCGACTTTTCAACTTTTTTTGATTTTTCCGACAATTCGATACTAAACCTTTTCCAAAGAATATCCGTTAGTGCTTTTTTAGAAACACTACACATTTCTAACGCAGTGGGGCAATAATATTTTGTATTATCTTATTTTATATCTATAACTCTTTTTCTTTCTGGTCTCACCTTTTCATTGCACTATATTTCTCTATTACCTCTATAATTTTTACTATGGTCTTTTTTTTATTTTTCTATTCCTACCGTTCTTCCGAAGGGACAAACAATGGACCTAGATCTCTTAGTGGATGTACAAGTTTTATGATATATCATGTAAAAACCCTTTCCTTCTATTTAATTTGTAACAATTTTCATAATTTTGTATAAAAAATAATAAAACAAAAATTTCTTAACAAGCTGAAAATAAAGTTTTTTTTTAAAACTTTATTAGTGAAAAAACTCTGAACACATTTTTGATCAAATATACCAGATTTGAGATTTTCAATCGCTGGAGACAAATTTAAAAAAAATTTAAATTATAAAATTAAAAAAATATATATATTAAATTTAAAAAAATTTAAATTCCTAGGAAAAATATTAAAACATGTTCTAAAATCATTAGTTCTAGAACTGGTGTACTCAGAACCACTTCAGATTATTTTGTAACATCCTCAGAACTAGTGGTATCACAACCAATTCTGACACCAATGGAGTAGAATATATTTGTGGTTCTAAATTTATTTTAAATGACGTTTTAGAGAACTTGTCCTTAAGAACTAATTCTGAATGACTTCTACATCACTTCTGAGTATAATTAATGGTTCTCGAATGATTTCATAAAATCCTTAGAATAAAAAATTAAAAAACATGTTCTCTAACCGTTACCTAACGTTTTTATAGAACTATTTCTGAATGCGAAAATTTCGAACAAAAATCATTGATGAAAGAACTTGTTCGAGAACCATTCCATAGAATAGGTGCTGGATAGCTAACACTTTCTCAGAACTAGTTATGGAGGCGACAATTACAAACAAAAATAATTGGTCGTAACGCCAAAATAGAACAAGTACAGGCTATTTTCATGGCTTCTGGAATTTGATGCAGAACTAATAAAATTTTTCCTGGGTTATAAAATTAAAAAAAATAAATAAAATTTTTATTCAAGTTTTAGCTTTTGTAATAGCATTGTTGACAATAACTATTTTAAAAAGGAAGAAAATAAATAATTACCGAATGAAAAACCATTATTTGAGGGACCTATCAAATCCTTTGGAAACAGAAGAAAAACTGTACATAAGCAACAATTTGGTAAATTGAATTAAGAAATTCATGCAAATGCGTTTTCAAATGTATTAAATTTTACCTACTAAACAAAAGGACATTCTAATTATTACTTATTATTATAGCAGCACACATAAAAACTCAACAGTTTCCCAAAATATACAATAAACGCTCAACGTTTTTAATAAAAACGAATTCGGTCAATTTTACGCAAAACATAAACACTTTGTTTTAAAAAATGTTGTTGTTGTAAAGCTTAAAATGTGTACAGTAGAATGTGAATGAATGTACAGTAATATGTTTTAACATCTTGTCCTTTGATTGTAACTTTAAAAGGTTGAAAATACTTAAAAATAGTGACAAACATTATGATAAATGTAGGTATGCATTTTATATCTCTTGAATATCCTTGTTGTTCCAATAAAATACGTTTCTTAATTAATTTTAATTTAATTTTGATAATTTTACTTATAAATTGGATTTAGACCGAAATAAAATTAAAGTAATTTTATATGTAGATCTTCAAAAATATTTTATATTTATATTAGTTTTATAAAATTTATTGATCTACGTTAAAAGTGGAGAAAAGATTTCGTAATCAATATTCAAATGAAAATTGAAATGATTTAAAATGATGACTGTGTATTGAAGAATGTAGTAAAATGTAGAAGAACGTAGGTGTTTCCAAATTTGATAGTTTTCCGAGTATTTTATAAATAAAAAATAAAAATAAAGAAAAATTTGACTTACCGCTTTAATTGCAGTCCTATCGCTGTTACCTAAAACTAAAGGACCACTTTGACGTTTTGCAGTTTGTTTGTCACTAACAGCTTTGGTAGCATAAGTACCAAAGGTGGTGTATTGTATAGATTCTGTAGCAGCATTCTCAAATACAATAGGAGCAGGAGCATCAGAGTGTTTATCATTTGGTGAAGTTAAATAAACAATTTCCTAAAAAAAAAACAAATATTTGAATAAGTAAATTATGAAAATGTCTACAATCAATTAATTAAAATACCTGATTTTCATTTAAGAAATATAAAGTAGATTGAGCCTGCCAATCTAGATTAATAGATCTCTGTTTGGGATAACGTCTGGGTATCCAAGCCATACCAAAGATATTCGGTAAATTGCGACGTTGATAAATGGGTAAAGGGACATTGGGTTGGAAAAGATGTACTGTAAAACAGAGAATGCCAATAAGTTTTAAAAATGTTTTTCTCTACATTGTTTACGTTAAAACTTACATTCATTATTTTGCGTTACCACCGCCACTAAATTGGTTTGTGGATCAAAAGTTAAATGTTTAACACTTAATTTCAACACCGCTTGTAAACGTAAAGTCAAAAGATTCCATATTAAAATACGTCTTTCCGTACACACCACAACTAAATGAGCATATTCTCCAGCAGCAAATTGTACATGAGTTATTTCTGCCATTGTTGGTTTAGGAGGTATAACATTAGAGTTACTTAATACAGTAGCATTTTGTTCCTTTTGGTTGGTGTTTTGTGATTTTTTATTTTCTGTTATATTATTCAAATTCAATAAACTCATTATAGGCACTAAATTTTGAGTAATTTTTTCATCATATTGCTTTTGTTGTTTACAATGTTGTTCCAAACGATATTTAGCCTTAAAACGTTGTCTTAAATTCAAACGATATGTTTGTGTATGCAAACCATTTACTTTAGGTTTTTTATTAGTCAAATTTGTTAAATATTCAATCATTTTTGTTTCTATTTGTGGATGAACTTTACACGCTATACCCAATTTTTGATAGAGTAAAACTTTTTGATGTAAATTTAATTCATGCATTTCTATAATTTTTTGATATAAACTAGTTTTTTGTTTATCATCAAGTTGTTTTAGAGGTTCTTCTGCATCCTTGGCTAGAGGTTTTTTATTATTTAAAATCGTTTGTAATTCATTTACTAAAGTCTCTTCATTAGTCTCTAACATATTGGTAAATAATTGCATGATTTTTTTACGTTTTTCAGCCAATTCAGATTTGGCCCCATTTATACTTTTTGTAGGTACTCGAATTTGAGCTTTGGTTACACAACCATCTAAACCATTCGATCCAGTAAGAGCAGCTTTTAATTTAAGATTGTCAGATTTATATATACACAAAGAATTGCCATAACCAGCAGCCAAAAGTGAACCATCTTGAGAGAATGAAATTGATTCAATGGGTAGATTTTTGTAAGAAGTTTGTGCTATGCAAAACCAAGTTTTGCCTTTTTTATAGATATCATCTGAATCATCTAGAGACCATATTTTGATGATGTTATCTTCGCCGACCGTAGCACAAAGTAGGTTATCAACCTGATAGTCATTAGAGAATTCAATGGCCTTGAAACCGCCTTCATGAGGCAGTTCAATGTTGGTATTAAGGGCATAACTAAAAAAACAAAAATGAAAATTGTTAATGCCAAAATAATGTAATTTTTCCAACATTTCTGTTGTAAAAGCTTCTCTCCTAAGTTTTCTATTAAATATTAATTAATTTCTTTTTATTTTACAATTAACAAAAATGGACCACAAGATCCCCCGTTAAATTTATGATGTAACCTTTTTTATTTATCTATTCCTCGTTAGTATATTGATCATTATCAAATCCCCTTTAATAAAAATCTAAATATGTACTTACTTTTGAGACTCTTCTTGATATTTCCAAAATTTTAAACGTAACTCCGGCATATGTTCCTCATCATTAAAAACCTCTCCTGTGGCCATCCAATCAATATTAAAAGCTGCCTTAGTAACACGTATGTCATACAAAATACGATCTCTTTCTTTGGACAACAAATTTTGATTAACAATATTTACCTGAAAAAAAAGATAAAAAAAAAAATTTTAAATTTATACTAAAATTCTTTAAATTCCAAAAACCTACATTATAAAGCAAACTTTTTGTATAAGTATTATAAAATTGCAAAGATCCAATACGACCATTTAATACCAACGAATTGTTACGTGGATTTAAGCGTAAACCAGTAGGGAATTTACAACTCTCAGTTTTATCATCTTCTATATAAGTGAATTCTTGAAGATTTTGATAGATTTCTTTTTCAGTACCATATAGTTGGATACTGTTATCTGTTGTACATATAGCCACTCTAGTATTATCAGGACTAACAACAATATGGCGTATGCTGGCCACCATACGTGGTATAAAATGTCGCATTCTGGGATTTTCTACATGCCATTTAACCATTACAGATTCTTCACCACTGCTATAGAAATTAGCACCCGATGTAGTAAAACAAATGCTAGTAACTTTTGTATGATGCCAATGATATTGAACCTAGGAAAGATTGGGGTTATTAGTATTTTTAAAAAAAGTTTTAAGGATTTTGGCTTGTAATACATACAGTATTCACGGTTTTTTGATTATGAAATTCACGCCATAAGAAAATTTTTCCCACTTCATCACCTGTAGCGACACATTCTTCTGAAGTGTGCATTTGAAGAGCTGTAATGGGAACTTTGTTGGAATTGACTAATCTAAAAAGTAGTGAAGAAGAGATTTTAAAATTATTAAATTTTATATTTTTTTTAACAAATTTAAACTTACTTTACCCAGGTCCATCTACTATAATTCACAAAATAGATATATTGCTGCTGTGTTATCACTAGATTTGGAAAATTCTTAGTATCCACAGCTACCAAGGGTTTCTTCATTCTACATTCAAATAAAAACACCAATTAAACAAATCCTTAAACAAAATACTTTCTATAACTTACGTTAATCTGACATCGCATGGTACCCGTTGGAATAACTTTTCCCCTCGATTAAATACGCGCCATTGTATCGGCTGACTGGGTAGTTTGAAGCAAACAAATGCATGGGCCAAATCAGATTTTCCATATAAATTTAAAAGTTTAAAATTTGTTACCACGGCTGGCTTATCAAAGTTAGCAGGAATACGTGTTGTATCCTTAAGTTCACCGGTTTTCCAATCCCAAGAGAGAATATCACCCAATTCATTGCAAGCTATTAATAACTTTTCATTTTTTATTTCAAATTGAAAATCTACTAAAGGAGCTGTAGAACCCTCCAATTTTCTTACAAACTGGCCACTTATGGTTGAGTAAACATTGACTTCATTTCTGGTCAAAAATAACAAGTGACTGAAAGGACGACAAAGGAATAAAATTAATTTATTGTTTTGTTGCTTCTTAAACTTTATACTTACTCTCCCGAAGCAGAATACAATGGAGGATATTCCAAGATATTACCACCAGCCAAATATTGAAACTTTAAATTATCATTTTCTTCATTTTCAAAATCCATGTTGTTTAATAGATTTCCTTGTTGAGTTGTTCAGCAAATTGTAGTTGTATTTCTTATTACACTTTTTACAATTTTCATGAATTTCGTTCAGAATTTGTAACACATTCACTGCTCTTCGTGCTGGTAGTATAATATTAATTATTATTTTGTTTAAATTTATTTAATTTTAACCAAATTTATAGAAAAATTAAATATAATTTTTTATAAATTCAACGATCTACCGCACGTGTTGATGTTCAGAGAGTGTTTTTTGTTAAGTGACAGTTAGAGATGGTATTTTCTCAATAACTTTAGAAGTGTTACCAGACGTAGTGGGTGGTGATATAAGATGACTTGTGGGATACTTTGATATTTTTTATCTAAAAAAATCAAAATAGAGTTCATTTAATTTTTAATCAGTCATAAAGGAATTATCAGTGATGAAAAAAAATAAATAAATTTAATCCAAAAACTATCTAAAAATCTTAATTTATAACAAATTAAATAAAATCTAATTAGCATTAAAATAAATTGGCCATCAGAAATGATTAGTTTTGCAAAAATCCAAATTATTTAATGAAAATTTTACTTATATAAATGAAAATTTTTATTTAATTTTTATGCATTATTATATTAATAAAGTTAATTTCATTATTAAACTAAATTAAACTAAATGTTTTTTTAATCAGAATTTTGCCATTAATTGTCTATAATAATTTTATTAAATATTTATACTATAAACTGAAATTGCTTTAATTTGTCTTAAGCAAACATTTAGAATATTAATAATTTTATGACAAACTTTATATATCTTTCATTAAAAATTCCTTTCTAAAATATTTATAACTTTTTATGTAATTTTTTTTTTATAACTTTCAAAAAATAAAATTGCACACAATAAATTTGTACTACATTATTTTCAGCATTTAAAGCATTATTAATATCAGGTAAATTTGAATTAAATCTGAGCATACAATTTAAGACTTATATTAATATCTCAATTTTAAGTCACAAATATAAATCATTCAAAGAAAATTAAATAAAAAACATTGATAAACATTTGATTTGATTGATTAAATTATAATTTAAATTATAAAAAATCCAATTTTAATAAAACATAACAGTTATTTTTCTCATTCCATTTTTAATTGGAATTTTTATTTAAAATTTCCACATAATATTTTTAGTAAAAAAATATATATTTTTCAATGTATCTTCGCGACTCCCAAGAATGTCCTTGTGAGAAGTGGACCCCCATTTCAGAACCATGATTTAGATTTATTTTTTTCATAGAAATGGTTACCCCTGTTAGGACCTCCGTCAGTAAATACTTTTTGGAAGTTTATTTTACATATAGATTTGTATAATTAAAATGATTAAAGTCGATTCCAGCTTTGCAATTTGAGAACTTTAGAGAAAAAGAAAAAATATCAAAATGACAAAATTTAGATGGGGTTTATGGGCAGATCTTTTGCCGCATACTCCTTCGGTGAACTTTAAACAGATTTGCATTAAGATTTTTTTAGTTCGAACTTCAGATTAATACAAAGTTTTAACGTTAAGCCATTTCTGTGGAACTGTATTAAGATATCAGCTCCAAAAAACATTATGGAACTACTGTATATATCTTTGGTTGACCTGTTTATAACAAATAAATCCAAATAACTTGATTAAGTGGTTTTTAAAGGTTATTGAAAAGTATAAAGTTATATATCCCGTATACATTTTAATCCATCTGGCATCTCAAAATTTTTTTCAAGGTAACATATATAGAAGCTGCTCACTATAAAACTCCATAAACATTTAACAGCTGACCAATTATCAACAAAAAAAAACGACTTCAATTCATTAAAAAAATCATAGCACGCCGAAAAAAAGGTAAACAATAATTTTCTCCAAAAAAGTGAATGAAAAAATCAATAATTTTGTAAAATTTTCTTAATAAACTTAAGCCTAAGAGTAAATGTAATATCAACACATTTTTACAGTTTCGTCTATACGGAAAATTGCAACTTCAGCAGATATTTCTTGCAGAAAAAAAAGAAACACGTACCCCTAAACAGCTTGTTATAAAAATAGCCCTGACAAAAGCCACGAAGGCAGCTACTAGAGCTGTTTAAACATCAGCAAATTAAAAAAAAATCTATAACTCATTATTTTATTGCTGTGTGCTCTATAGACCATGAAGACAACGACACGTTTAAATGAAAGGTTAATAATATTGACTTTTTCATGGTGGTGTTTGTTGATAAGCAGCTTTTGCATTGCAGCTACTGCCGCCGATGTTAAAGATAACAGTCTACAAGTTATCTATGCAGTTAATGCCGGTGGCTATGATCACATTGACAAGCATAGTATACATTATGAATCAGATCCCCTTAATGTCGGTACTGCCTCAGATTATGGTAATCATTTATTGATTATTGGTCGAGTGCCAGAACAGGATGAGATATTGTACCGTACAGAACGTTATCATACAGCCACTTTTGGCTACGATTTACCTTTGGAGGGTGATGGTGATTATGCTTTGGTGTTGAAATTCTGTGAGGTTTACTTTAATGAACCGAATATGAAGGTATGAGGAAAAGGGATTAATGTGTATTGGGTTCCTAATTTAACTTATTTTAATTTTTCCAGATTTTTGATGTTATGCTTAATCGCAAACATGAAGTTGTATCCAATTTGGATATATTTGCCCAAGTGGGTCGTGGCACGGCCCATGACGAATATGTTTATTTTACAGTTGCACGTGATAAATTGTACTATAAAGATGAAATATCTGATGTACGCAATAATATGGTGCGTTTGGAATTTATTAAGGGTTCCTATGATAATCCTAAAATCAATGCCTTCGTACTCTTCAAAGGTGATGTGAATAGAATTCCCAAATTGAAACCCTTACATACTGAAACTTCTATACATGGTGCTGACGCTAATGAAGCAACTGAAGCTACAATAACTGAAAGAATTCCAACTCCCCCCGCCAGTCCACCTAAGAAATCTTCAAATATTAAAAAATCCATAACAGAAGAGAAAAAGCTACCCACACCTTTGGTAGAAGAGGATAATACTTTATTGATGGAGGATGATGAAGAAGATTTGGATATTTTATTTACGGATAATCGTAAAAATAGTAAAACAAGTGGTCCTCGCCAACCAAATCCCTATACTATGGATGATTCAATGGTTCTAATGCCAGTCTTTATAGCAATTGGTTGCTTTATTCCACTGCTATTCTGTCTTTGTAAATTATGAGTTGAATGATGGTGAAAATTACAAATGACTTATATATCTTAGCTTTATTTAAAACACACATTTAATTTACTTTATTTCCAAGCTAGAGTTGGTGGTAGTGCCGGCAAGCCAGCAGGCTGTATTTACTGTTTTGTGTTCTACGTTTACTTATATTACTTTTATTTAATTTTATTTAAAGCGCACAAATTTTTATTGTGTTATATAAAGAGTTTGAATGAAAGGTGTCTATTAAAATAACAAAATATTAATTAAAGTAGATAGAAGACAAAAATGTAATAAGTTAAAAAATAAGGAAATCTTAAAAAAAACGTATATTTTAATTTGTTCTGGAATACTTCTGGAAAATACTATTTATTGAATCTAATTTTTCCTTCAAACTCTATTACTTATACTTTTGCCTGGCTTAATTTTCATTTACAAATCAATACTAATTGATTTAAGGAAAAATAATAATGACTTCGTTTAAGTACTTAGCAATTAATTTTATTATTTTTATAATATTAAAGAGACAATTTTTTTATACTTTAATGTTCCTTATTAGGATTTATAATTATTTTTTTTTTTTACAAATAATTTATTAAAGCACAAAATTGTTTTTGCACAAATTTTATTTTTTTGTCAAAACAAACAAAGTTTGTTTATTATTAGCGAGCTTTTATTTCGTTTTATAAATTTATTACAAAATTGTATTTAAATTTAGCTAAATAAATTGAAGTGAAAAATAATGTTGAATAAAAAAAAAGTAAAATAATTTTGTTTTTTTTTTTTATTAAAGTTTAAAATTAAACTACGGATAATCGACTTATTTAGGGCTGCCCAATAAAAATCCAGACATTATGGAAAAAAAACTGGTAGATTAGTGTTTAATTATTAGAATACTTAAGTCTATTATTTGGTCTGTAAGGGACGAATGACACACAGTGGTTCCAAAACTATTTTTAATTGGAAATAATTTGTAACTTTTAAA
>MINK01003340.1:0-29094 GCA_001735545.1 Phormia regina
AAAAAACGAAAAAAGAAAATTTCATTCATTTTATTTTTAATGTCTGGCGCTTTTCATTGTCTGTTTTTCTCAAAAAATACAAAAAATAAATATAACAATTTCTTCTTTTTTTAATTTTGATTTTTTTGAGAATTTTTTTAGATTAAACTCATGTAGTCGGTATCTTTTATGTTTGTTTTATATTTTTATTTTTTATATAATTTTAGTATGTATTAGTATATATAGTAAAGTAAAATATATATTTTATTCATAAATCCCCAACAGGGTTTACCACCAACCATCCATCCATCCATCCAACTAGTTACAATTCAGCCATTTAGGCAGTTGGTTGGTTTGTTCCTAACGTGATTGAATTTTTTGCATAATTTTCCCATTAACAACCAAACAAAATATAGATTTTAGATTTTTTTCCACCAACGACAACAAAAGCAGATCTGAACAAATTTGTGTTCAATGCAATTGTTAATTTTTTTTTTGTTATGTTTCTTTTTTTTCGTAAATTTTGGCATTTTTTTTAATTTTTTGTTCATTTCAAAAACCAAACGAAGCGCAACCGTAATACAACAATCTAAAAAAAAAAAAAGAAAAATTAAGTCGACAGATTGTTGTAGGTATGTATCAGTTTATGCAGTTTTTTTTTTTTTTTTTTTTTTTTTTTTGTTGCTCATAATATTTATTATATAAAATTCCTACAAAAAAAAAAAAAAAGTATTACAACAACTGCGAAAAAATAGTTATATGTATTAATCAACACACGAACTCAGTCGTGTGAAAATATAAAATCCAACTGATGTAGAATAGTTTAGTTTATTAGATGGGAAGAGCAAAACCAACCGGTATAAAGACCGACCTGCTAGCAAAAAAAAAAATAATGAAAATCCAAAAATTTGCTTTTATACACAACAGCTATTATATTATTGTTGTTATTAGTTTGAAAGATTAAATAAATGAATTCAATCTACTATATTAAAGGTTGCCATAAAAATATACTATAATCCAAATGGAGTTTTGGAAAATCTATGCTAAAATAGCAATACAATAAAAGCATAAATGGAAAATAATTGATAATATTCAGTTAGGAGCTTAATTGATTAAGACAAAATTTTAAATTGTTACCATGACTCAATGCATTTGTAGAATGAAACGGTACTTTTTTTTAACCAAAACTCAGTATTATTAATATAGAAATTACTTTAAAAACTTCATGTACTGTGTATACAATATATAAAAAAAGTAATATTAAGATTAAATATATTTATATATATTTATAATATTTTTTCCAAAACCATATGATTTGAAAAGAAAATAAGGTTCAAGAACATGGGAAGAGATTTATAATAGAAATAGTTGCAGATTATTTTTATGATAACCATACCAATTATTGTAGTAAACATAAAACATGTTTGCAGTGATTACTAATATAATATTTTTCCAACTTATTATATTTTTTATTCTTTAAGTAACATTCATTTACTTTAATAATAACACGGGTGCTGCTATTCATTTAAAATTTGCTGGAATTAGTTCCTTTTTCGTGTGGGAATAAGAAACATTTAAACAGTATTTCTAAAGGATCATAATAAATCATGCTCTAAAAATACGATTCCCAAGAATAATTTAGTAATTTTCTGTATTAGCATTTAATGTTTTTAAGTACAAATTATTAATAAAAATATAAATTCATGAATAAAAGACAATTTAAAATTAAATCGGAAGAAACGATAAGTTTAAAGCATATAATTATTGTCAGACCTTCTATAATTTGAATTATTATAACATTACTCCCCGATAAAAATGTTAAAAGCTTTATAACCAAGCCGAACTTTAACTTTTTACCACATCTGGGAGCTTTAGACAGCTCTGAAAAGAAAAAAATACTTACAAATGAAATATAAATCCGCTTCTTTTCGCTCCCTGATAGAAATATAAACATCGGTCTCCAGTACGATTCATAAGACGAAAAGTCACTTAAATACGCCAAATTTTAATTTTCTACATCTGCTGGGAGCTTCAGAAATCTCTAAAGTGCAAATGCTTTACAAATTATATATAGATAGATTGCCACTGTTCGTAAAGTATGATAACATAGACAACAAAGAAATATGATTTTCTTGAATTCATGTTACTTTATATTTTAATAAAATCATTTCATAACAATTTAATACTTGCAAATTTTAAATTTTTAAGCTATGACGTAGTCACTAACATACTATAACGTAGTCATCGAAAAAAAGTAATTAATAAATAATTTAAAAAAAACCTAAAATGAATTATTTAGTGCAACAAGTAAAAAACTTATAAATTTTTTAAATTCACTCACACCCACAAACATACAAACACTAAAAGTTCATTATCAATGACGGAGCATAAATTAATGAGTATAAACAAAAATGCTCTTGAGTTTTTTATTATTTTAAAAAATGAGACGCGCCAAAGTTGTGTGCGAATTTTTTATAAATATTTATTATTATATATATATTTTTTTTAATAAAAAGATTGCGTTTATTTTGTGCGTTTTTCTTTTGATCAAAATGCACATTAATATTTTCTGATTCTTTTTTTTTTCTTTTTTTGCAGCCGCTGTGAAGGTGTGTGTTTGGTATAAATTTCTTTTAATTAAATTCTTTAATAAAACATAATGTATTTCATGTGGAAATTGCTAGTAAAAATAAATTAAAATATTTAAAAATTGCTACAAAATTTCTTAAAACAACAATTTATCATGTCTCTACTATGTTTAACAGAGTCAAAACTTTGATAAAAAGAAAAAACTGGCAAAGAAAATATGAGGCGGAAATCTTAAAAAAAAAAAATAGAGGAAATTTTTTTTCTTGAAAATGAAAAATCATTTAAGCTTAAAATAATTAAAATGACATTTAATAATGTTGAGTGGATTTTTTTCTATTTAATCTTTAAGTGATTTTGGTAATTTACTATATAAATTTGGTTTATTTGGTTTTAATAAATAGTTTATGGCAGTTTTTTATTTATTGTAAAAAGAAAAAAAATGATACAATTTAGCTAAGAAAAAAACATACAAGAGTTATAAAATAATTGTGAAAAAAGGCAGTAGATATTGAAAAAATGTTTGGTAGATGTTTTATTAATGAAAGAATTCATCAGCTATTTTTTAATTTAATAAATTTATACAAAACTAAAAAAAATCATGCACGTTTTATTAAGCCAATAAATTAAACTTAAAATAATTTTTTTACATTTTAAAACATTTTAAACAAAATTTTTTTTATAAAATTCTTAAAAAAAATAAAAATTAAATAATTTTCGTAGAAATTTCAATTACTTAATTTATTTTCAAATCCTTATGAATACCCCTAATATTTTTGTCTCTATATAAAATAAGATTGTCATCTCCTAGACCCAAAGATCATCATTTTCCTCAACAATATGTACGTGTTTTAAAAGCTCTCTGGTCTCCTCATCTGTAATTTTCATTACTTAAGTTTTCATTTACATTATAATGACTACAACTGCTGATCATCTTTTACTTTATTTCTAAATATAATTAATTTCTGTTTATATTAATATGTATATATATATATTTTTTTGTTAATTTAATTATATTTAAACATACACACTGAAAAATACATTGCATGTTACACTATTGATATTTAAACAATAAATTCAGTTTGGATTTTTTTCCCCTAAAAAACTTAATGAATTTGAATTTCGTTGTTGTTTAAAAAATATATATTTTTTTTATAAAATTTAATTACATTGTATTGATTTTTTTTCGGGAGGGTAATAAATTTTCATATTTATTAAAAAAAAAGTTATTTTTTGTGAAAAATTTATAAATATTTATAGGTTTCGTTTTTAAAGCTTAAATATTTTTTTAACTAAATTTTTCTAATGTCACGCAATTATTATAATTTATTACATTTTAGTTTTAATGTGTTCATATATATATATGTATATAATTTTTAAGCGAAAAGAAAAGTTGTTTGGAAAAAAATTAAATACTTTTTTTTAAATGCGTACGTGCTTTTTGCAAAAAAAAAAATTATATATTTTTTTGTGTTAAATAATTATAGCAATTTTTTGTTTGGTTGCACTATAGGAGGAAATGCTAGAGTGCAATTGATAAATTATTATATATATTTTTAAATTATGAATAAAACAGAAATTTTATTTATATCAATAAAGTTTCATTTGGTTTATTAGTGAATTATTTTTTATATTGCACAATGGGAGGAAATACTATTGAGTTAGTAATTGATAAGATATGTAAACATTGTTTTAAGAATGTAATAAATTTTACAATATGAATTCTTTAATCAATTACAAACATTTTTAAGTGTAAAATGTAACATAATTAGTTACTAAAATTCTAGCTTTTATTTCACTTGTTCTTTACTATCATAAGTGGAAATTGTATAATTTGAATTTTATACAGAAATCGTTATAATCGGTACCTTATTTCAACAAAGGAATGCGCACGATTTTTAACTTCTTGGTCAGAAATTCTATCTCGCAGATGCTAAAGGGATTATGCAGAAAAGTGACGTGCATCAAAGAAATCAAAATTCCTAAGAAAGTTCTTGATATTGGAACCCATATGCGTATGCGCAATATAGGCCCTTCATTCTCAATTGTAACCGCATTTTTTTGGCTTGTTACCACTTATTCTTATTAAAACAAAACTAAGGAGCGGTAATAAAGAAATTGTACGAAAAAAATTGTTCACAACTCCGTGGAAGTGAAATGACATTGAGTTCTAGTACAAACAATTTAAAAGAACAACATAAAATGAAACCGATCTTTAAAATAAATGAACCAATTCGGGTAAAAGGTGACCGAAATACAATAAAATCTTTAATTAGATTAATTCTGGAAAGTATCAGATATTTTCTTAAAAACCAACCGTAAACAATATATTGTTTTACACAGAAAAAAAAATAAAAATGAATTTTAATTATGAAATTTGTAAAATTAATTAAAATTTTTATTGATTTTGCTCCAATCATCAAAATGATAATATTAATTATATGAAATTAATTGGAATTTTCTATAGTTTCAAGCAAAAATTTAATTAAAATAATTAATTTTATGTTTGAAACTTTGCCCATAATGAATTAAAATGTTTATTGGCACAATTTAAGTGTTAACATAAAAAATTATGGCCGTATTGTTATTTATCTTTTCTTATTTATTATAGAAAATAAAACAAAATTTACAATTTTAAAATTATAAAAATAAAAATTATTGAAAGCGTTTATTTTAGCCGCTTAAGCATTCTCAAGCTTGCTTTTCTTTCCTTTTCCCTATGTTTCCACTGAATTTCGTCAAGAGCATTATTTTCAGTACAGAAATCAACATTAAGACGATAAAATTTAAAGAGAATTTATTAGGCTGGACTTTGTAATATTTTAAATATAACTTACGTGTTGTATCCTATATGTATTGGGAATGTCATTAAGTTTCTTTAAATTATTTATGGCTTCCCGAAATATGTTAATAGAAGAAGCCGATTGTACACTAATTATTTGCTCCTTCATTAAACCAACATCTATAATATTTCATTAAATATTTAGGTTTTTTGAATCATCAAAATTTTAATAATACCAACCTAAAAGGAACACTTTTTTAGAAAGAGCCATTAATGAACTCAAACTTGACATGAGCACTACATCGAAAATTTAATAACATAAAAAAAATTAATATGAATAATTTTTTTTTATGTTATATAATCCCAGGTAAAATGATATATATATTAAATATGTGGATTTTATCGATTTATTTTCATAAAACATATGAGTTATTTATTTGAAATTACAAATTTTTAATTTTTTTTTTTTTTTCTGAAAAAATTATTATCGAAATTTTTTTCTGTGTATGTTTAGAACTTGAACATTAAAGTCATTAATAAAAATATCGATTGTTTAGTGTAAAATTATTATTGATAAATCGCTTTCTTCTCTATATTAGTATTTTGTATAAAATATAAATTATCTAAAAAGTAATAGATTTAAAATCTGTAATCATCAATCTTAAATAACATAAAAAACTAAAAATGATCTTCTTTTACTGCTGAATATTTTTCCCTTTTAAATTACAAAAAAATATTTTAAATTATAAAAGTTTTAATTATTGATAATTTTTCCATTATTTTACATCAATTTGAAGGGTCATTTTAAGAATATTCTCTTGTTTGCTATCGGAAAATCAATGGCTGATCCAATTCAGTCTCTCCTTTTAAATAAACTATGTACCGTTAACCCTCTAACGATCAAGGCAGTTAATTTTTCTGTTTGTCTTAAAATCTTTAAAATCTAAGTCAATCATAATTTTTACATAATTCACAAATTTCAAATAGTAAAATTTAATTTCTGCGAAAGTTCTCTTTAAATTCAAAAAATAGTGATTTTTTTATTCTCTGATAAAAATCCTAAAAAAAAAATAAATATTAATTAAAAAAAAAAAAAAAACTTTTGCTTAATTTAAAATGAAAATAAGAGATGCAGTGTACTTGCCGTTTAATATTTATAAAATTTTCTTTAATTTTAAAGACATCAAAAATAGTGCGTTTATTTAATCCAATTTGTATAATTTTGTAGCAAAAACAATTAATTAAATATTTTGTTTTTTATTTAAAACAAAACAATTTTTTTTTTATTTTCAATTCTTTTTTAACTAATTATATATATATATTTTTTTTTATTCAACACCAATTATTTTGTAACTTTATAGATTTGTTTTCAGATAATTAATTTTGTTTTGCCTTTAAAATCACTTGTTTCAATAATGAAAAGTAATTATTTTAAAAAATAGTAATTAAATAAAAAACATGCAATGAAATTAATTGTAAAAAATTTAAGATTTTTTAAATTTAATTAAGATTCTTTTTAATTTTAATATTTTTTAAATAATTTTAAAATTTTTATAATTTTGCTATAGTGAAACAACAACACACACAAAAGCCGTCGGTTTTCAAACACAAAAAATTAGTAAAATTTTTATATTCTTTAATATATAAATATTTTTTGTAATTTATTTTATATTTAACTTTTTCTCAACATTTTGTTTCAAACTACCTTTTGTTTAAAAATTATTTACAACGTTTTTTTGTAAATTACAAAAAAAAAACGTATCTTTTCTTTTTGTAGTTTATTACAAAGAGAGAGTTTTAATTTTTGCGAATTTCTTTTTTCTTATGTGCAATTTCTTTAGCGATTTTAATTTTCAAAATATATATATATTTTTTTAATACCGCGATCAATTGCTCGCAATGGCGAAATTAAAACTAAAATAAAAATTAAAGAACTTAAGAATACGCTCGGAAACATGGTAGAAAACAGAAAATAAAAACTATTCGCAAAAAAGTACAATAAAAAAATTGACAATATTTGCAAAAAAAAAAAAAAGCAGAAAAAAGTTGTGCAAAAATCATTTTTTTTTTTTCGGGCAACGGGGGGCTTGAGGTAAAAACGCTAAAAACTTAAACAGAAAACACTCAAACATAATGAACGCCTCTTTTTTTAACTAGAGACCTACGTGTAAAATTCGCATAAGAGTACAAACAAAATGCTCTTCAACTTGACTTTGAATTTTTGCAAAAAACTAAAACAGCTGTCCAATGAGCTCCCCTCCCAACGTCCCTGCATCTAAATATTCATACTTTAGGTCTATTGTTTTTGTTTTAATGTTAGAATTAGCCAGCCAGGCAGCTAAAGTAGCGAGCGGCAGCAGCGCTCTATAAAACAGAATTTGCAAAAAAAAAAGAACATTATAATAATTTTTGCATGTGCAAAAATCAACAAAACTTTACTCTCTAAAAGCCCTGAGTGAGTTTTTTTCTTTTTTTATTCTCTTAATTTTAATTTAAAAACAAATCTTAAATGAAATGAACATTTTTTTTAAATTGTTTTTACTCTTTTATTTTTGTGAGTGTGAATATTTTTTTTGCAAACTTTTCATCGATCTCTAAGCGAAAGGTTTGCAAAAAAAAATGAGTAACAAATGTTAGATACTTTAGCAAGAATAACAAAAATATGGTTTGTTGTCTTCGGAGAGTCGGAAAGCACGTTAATTTTTGATGTATTGTTGAACGGGAGGCTTATCTCGCTCAAGCGGACATACAGCAATAACCCGACATATATAATAAAAAAGAAAAGTGCGTGAACGCGTTTTTTCTTTTTTCATTCTTGGTATTTCTTTTCTATTTTGCACATTCACCAAAACAGTAATTGAAATTTGTTTAGGGGCAGTGAATGAGAAAAAAAAAAAGATTCCACAAGATGATCTGATTGCTATGGAAATAATATACTTATTAATCGAGACATATAAAATCATTAAAACTGAATGAAATATTTATTTAACTCCTGATTATATAATTAACTTTCTAATTGGTATAAAATTATCTTTAAAATAATTTGACAATTCTTTACAAAATATAAGGAAAACTGAAAGATTTGTCTATAAAAATATAGAAATAAAATAAATTTAAGTCAATTTTCAAAAATTTCAAATCAATATGTCTATTTAAGAAAAATAAGTAAAAATAAAATCAATCATTGAAATTATTAATAATATCATTTTGATGATTGGAGCAAAATCAATTAAACATTAATTAATATAGGAAATTTCGTAATTAAATTCGATTTTTACTATTTTCTGTGTAATTATAAAAAAATGTTTCAATTCATAGAGTCGGGATGTAAAAAATTGTCTAATATGTGAAACTTATGAATAATTTCTTCTATATTTTCTGAAATTCTCTACTACTACATCCTTTAGTCAATCAGCTTCACTAAGGACTAAAAACCACGCATTCAATCACCTTTTTACTTCCTAACTGGGGCAGCTTTTTAACATTCCACCTAGAAATATTTCCTTTATTTAATAACTTTCAGATATCTCCTAATCTCTTAATTTCAAAAACCATTTAAGTTAAAGTAAAAAACACTTTTGTAATAGTTTGCATCCTCTTTATCTGATATTCAATTTTAAAACTTTTTTAGTTTTTATATTTATATTTTATTCAACGACTGTTTCATAAGACCAAAACTAAGGATTTTTAATGATTAGAAGTTTCCGATTTGGAACATGAAATACGATAAAATTATATAATTTTATATTAATCTTTTTTACTCCAAATTTTATTAAATGAACATTCTTTAAAAAAATATAGGACTTTTCACGAATTTTTATTTAATTTTTACATTTTTATCAAAAATTTAACTACCTATAATTTTGTAGACTTTGCTATGAATAGTTCATCATACCCAGCAAAAAAAAGCTTCAAATAAAGAGCATTTTTACCACTTCAAAAGTGGAACAAAGAGCATATCTAGAACTTTTTGGAGATTCTCAATAATTCCTCCAAATAGAAATGAGAATAAATGAATTTTTTGTTTTAAAAAATGTTAATAATTTTAAAACTTCTGAAGCTCTTTTTCACCACTAAGTACTTCTTTACAATGACAATACAATGTTAAATTCATCTCGTTTGGCTGGGTGCAGAAATGCTCCGTACTATCTTTACAAATGGCTCAAAGATGTAAGTAGGCATGGGAGCGAGCGGGTGATTACATTATGGAAACTGGAAACCAAACGTTCTTATAAATTGTCTAATAGTGGCAGCGTTTTTTTAGTCAAAATTGCTGGACATCTATAAAGTTTATTTTACAAAAACATCTATTAATCATAATACCCGGAGACTTTTTTCCCAAGACCAATGCGATTTTTTTGCGAAAACAATTTTGATTTAATACTTTCTAAATCCATTCGATCTTCTCAACAGCTTTGGAGTTTTAAAATCGTACTCTTCCAAGTCAGCAAAATATTTCTTTTCTCTTTAATAATATATTTAGTTTTTTTTTAGCTACAAAGTATAGCAACATTGAGAAAGCGGTCCTTTGAATTGCTAAAGTATATAGTTATATAAACAACAGATAAAGCTTAGGAAGTGATTCTGATACCTTCAATACATAAAAAAGCTTCGGAAGCCCAATACTTCTGCGGTTTACAAACATCTTGTTAACCCCTATTTAATAATCCTACTTTTAAAAATCCCAAAAATTTTCCTGCTAATACAAAATTTATTGAAATAATATTAAAAATTTGTTCCACTAAAAATTTGCCAAATGTATAAAACCAAAATTAAATTAATCTTAAACCAATAAAAAAAAACAATAATCCCCGCCTTTCTTTGCATGTATAATCAACTCGAACCGCATCATTTGAAACAATTTTCTTGACCCCAAATCAAACGGTTAAAATAAAAAGAAATTTAACAAAATTTCAAAACTTCCCAGATGTTGATACACTAATCTCGCATTAAGAGATGAAGAAGAAAAAGCAATTAAAAATTAAATTTTAATTAACTAGTTGTCAAAATTATTAATGATCAACAAACTCCATACAATAGTTTGCAGAAAAGAAGTCAAATAAAATAAAAAAAAAAACGTGCAAACAATTTCACAAAATTAAACTAAATTTTGTTTGCAAAAATTCAAAAAAAAAAATGTCTAAAAAAAGAATTGAACTAAAAAATTAAAACATAAAAAACAGACTCTAACATAAAACACCGGCATAAAATAAAAAAAATATTTTGCGAATCTAGTATCTACAATTTTTTTGTATATTTTTTGCTTCTATTTTATTATGTAGATGCGTACGCCTAGAGGGTATTGAACTCTTGATGAAACATACCAACACACAAACACATATACATAATCATCAATTTTTCGGGGGCTCTTTTAAAAAAAAACTTTCAAAATATACACAAACACTCTCCGATTACAATACAAAACAACAGCTAATGAAATAATAAAAACAACATAAATGAAAAAAATCGCAAAAAAATCTACTAGAATTCGCATAGAATCCCCAAAAAAAAAAACCAAATAACACTCAGCAGACGAAAGAAACGCAAAAAATGGATTCAAACATAGTGCGAAAAAGTTCATTGAACTCGAATAGTCCAAAAAAAAACGTATACAAGAGACCATAAAGAGCATTGACACGCACAAAAACACACATAAACACACACACTCCAAGTGAAAACAAATGTTTCTATTAAAAAGAATCAGCTACAACAACAACAACAATATAAACATTACACTCAGTTAATCGAAATCGAAAAAAGTCAAACAATAACAACAATACGTCATAAAAGCTACGCACAAAGCAGAGAAAAAAAAACAACAACAACAATAGCAAAAATAATAATAATGAAATTGTAGGCAAAAAAAATTCGCACTGATTGTGCGTAAGCAGTGTGAAATGTTAAATTATGAATAAGAAGAATAACAAAACACTGCATGAAATTTGATTAGAGGTTTTATTATCTTTAAAATGTATTGTACAACATATCTCATTTCGCTTTAAGATTAAGTTGGAAAATTTGAACTTTGTTGCAAGGACATTGTTGGCTTTAGTATATAACATTTTCAATAGGCATAGGATAAGAGTGAACAATTCTAAGTTTACAAGAGAATCGATCCCTCATACAATAGCGTTATTTGTGGTCGCTAAAAAAAGTGTACCTCTCAAAACATAAACAATGTTTAACGCTTACTATTTAGTATTACTATTATTTTTTTATCTTATTCAAATATAAATTATATATGTATGTATTAGGGTAATCGATTATTCGACTTTTTGGAGATACCGGTTTTGGAATAGTTGATATTTTACAAATCAGAAAAAAACCTATTAATCATTTTTGTTTTTATTTTTTCAAAAGTTAATATTTCTATCAAAAACTACATTTCCTAAAAAATAAAAATCAATAAATATTACAATATCCAAGTGAAAAAAACTACCAAATTGTAGGAAAATATTAATGAAAAATTACATTAAATTTCACTTAACATAAACAGAAACTATTACTTGATATGGAGGAGACCTGTCTCAATTGAAACTTTTTTTAATATGAAAAAAAATTTAATTGGGTATAAGAATATTACTGGTGCTACAAGAGATAAAACAAATTTATTTCAATACAATTATTACTAATTTATTTGTTTAATTTTACTAAATTAATTACAAATTTAACTTAAACCGTATTTTTGCAACATTAGAAATCAGTATGTTTGAATATTTAAAAAAATGGTTCCCAAATTTCGATTCAAATATCAGTAAATAAACATGAACTAAAGTTTTCCGAAATAAAGTGCTAATTTTAAAAGTCGTCTTTTGTATTTAAAAAAAAAACGGTCTATTCGACATTCGAAAAATGGACAAAAACCGACAACAATAGTTAGGATTTAAAACCGGGTTTTTAACTATTTAACTATTAACTAAACTATTCTATTTACATACTTGTTATAATTTTCGAGTTATTTGCATTTGACAATTTTTTTCTTTATGTTTTCATATATTCCAGTATTTCTGACCGATTTTATTACTTTTCTTCTTTAAGTAATTGAAGAACAAAATAAGCTATTTAATAAAGAAATTGTAAGTCCATATATTTACCGAAGGTATAAACAATTTTGAACTACAATTATTTTTGGCCGAAATCTCTTTATTTTATTTTTTAAGCAACATAATACTTTTCTGACATGTATCTTCAAAAGGATTTCTTTAAAATAGAAATCGAGCCCATTAACTTAAACAATATAGCTAAAATACAACCCCACCCCCACCCCGCATTGACTTTATCATTAAAAAACCTTGAGAAGATATCAATTTTATAGACAATAATATTGAACAAAATTTAATTTTCTGATTTTTTCAATTTGGGTGATTAGTTCAAAATTTTGTTAAACACACAATGCAGTTACTTTTCAGCAGTGTTGCCAGTTTAGCCTTTTTAAGGCTTAATCTAGCCTTTTGAAATCCCAAAAGAAGCAGATTGGAAAAGATTTTATGTAAACATAAGCTCAACTTTATAGACTATATATTTCAAACTATTTTATTTTTTAAATAATTTTCCAACGCCAAGCTTCATTGCACAGGCAAGATAATTGACAAATAAACGGTATTAAGTCTAGATCTTTTAAACAGATGAACCGATTTTAAAACATCGGTAGAAGAGAAGTCATGATTTCAGAATATTGTTGGCTGGAGTATAATTGAAGCCGGGACCTCATTACATTGGTCAAAGGTTGATCATCTCGAGTTTGTAGCTATTACAAATGTGAACCGATATTTTAATTATTTTATATATTTTAACGTCAAATTAAAATTACACGGAACAACAATGATTAATACAAAAATATATTGGCAATATACACAGTATCATATATTGGTTAAATACCCTATGATATGTCTATTGAGGCACGCCATCTTTAGGTATTTTGGAACCAAAAGATGGGAGTTTATTACTTCTGACAAATTTAAATAATAAATTTGAATATGACTGCATTTTTTAATAGTTCACAATTTTCTGATGAAATTTCATCATTGTTTTTTATATTTATTTCTTTCAACACTGAGATTTTTGTGTCCTTTAAGTTCTTATTTACTTCTTAAACTCTACGATTGTCTTCTACTACTTTATAGGCGGATTTTTACTTACAGTTTAGTTTTTTATATAAAAAACTGATTCGTATTTACCTGAAAAAAAGGAAGAAAAATATAGAATATTAGTTTAAAGTAAGTTCAGAAAATAATTGGGATTAATAAATGGGCAAAATCGGTTAATAAGTAAAAAAGTTATGGGCAAAATTCTAGAAACACAGGGTGTCCGTTGTATCTTAAATTCATACTGATATCTCTAAAATAAAAGCATGCACGATAACGAAATTTTGTACAGATAGTTCGAGTGTCGATTTATAAACTTGGAAACGAAAAATGGGCGTAATCCACTTAACATATAAAGTGAAACGTCAACGAAATTTTCAAAACTAACGTAAACTGGAAAAGAAAATAGTCATGGAAAATTTTAAAATTGTTATGACTTTTTGAAAGACCAATTTTGTAAAAAATTTCAATTTTGTTCAGAAAATGGGTTTAATCACGTGCTGCAGTATAACTCTGTGTTATTTGCATTAACTCTGTGTTATTTCGTTGAAATTTCATTATATATTTTAGGAATAAAATGTTCGTATTATGATATAAAAATGAAAATATCAGTATATTGGCCGATGCGATCATAGCAGTTGTTCAGTCTCTGTAGCTATATCATCATATTTTAGAAATAATAAAATGATTTGCAAACTGAAATATGTATGATGTACCTTTGTATATAAATAAAATCTTAATTAAACATTTATATGCATAAAAATAAAAAAGAGCAAAAGAATACTACACGATATTGTTACTTAAAACAAGATTCTAGTTATAATCGTTTTTTAGACTTAATTCTTAGTTGTTTTATTTTTTTTATGATTTTTTATTTATAAACTTTTTTTTTTGCATTTTTAATTTAAAACCATGTTCTTGTATACAAGTTTGCTAATGTTGGCTGAAAATGAAGTTTTGCACAAAAAAAAACAAAGAATTAAAAGCAGCAACTAGCAAATTGTGAAAGTCGCATTTTTAGCACAAAAATATGGATTGGCGCCTATAACACTAATAAACACATACAAATGTAATTATTAAACTCAAATACATATACACTCTCAGATATGCCTCGTATTTTGTAGCTCTTAGTAGTTCTAGTCTTATTTTTGCTATATTTTTTATTGTTTAAATTAAATTAATATAAAATTATTGTTGAAGAAATAAAAAAATAAAGAAACCATTTAACAAAAGAGATCTGATTTCAAATAAAAAAGAAAAAAAAGAACTTAAAAATAAAAAAAGAATTAAATATAAATAAAACTAAAATAAAAATGCTGAACTTTTTAAACAAAAAGAAAGAAAAGGTAATAAAATTATTTAGATGACAAAAAGTTTTGGAATTTTTTCAGATTTATTTTTATAAATATATATTATTTTATAAAAAATAGAGTATGAATCAGTTCTACGGTTATGGAATATAAATAAAAAAAAACAGTTAGCAAGATAGTAAAGGAATGTAATTGAAAGATTTAGACTAAATTCATAGCATTTTTCCTAATATTTGTTCAAGAAATTTAATAAGTTATAAGTAGCTTTCATTTAAAAAAAAATATTAAAGCAACTTTACACCTTTATAATATAAAATTAAAGTATATAATCAAAATTTTATAATTTTTATAAATGTACAGGTTTATGCGTGTTAATTCTAATGCACTTTTTATAACAATTATTAATTGTTTTATGAGTATTTAGTTATGTTTTTCGCTTAAAATGGATGAAAGTTTTTTTTTTTTTTTTCAAAGCAACAACAAAACCAACAAGTGCAATAGCAAAAACAAAAACACAATTATTAACAGCAATTAAAAAAAAATTGTAGATAAATTAACCTTGTTAAACATTTTGCATGCAATGGAAATTTTCAATTAAATATGAACGATCAAAAGCAGAAACACATTAAAGGAGCGGAAATATGACATGATTTTTACACAAGTGTGCGTGTGTGTATGTATGCGTTTGATTTTTAAAATGTATGCTTAACAAGAAAAACGCATAGAAATCTATAAATTCATATACATATGTATGTATGTATATAACTATACATACCTAAATACATATGTATAAGCTGTAGACCATAAAGTCCTTCATGATAATTAAGGTTTATTTTTTTTTCAAAATTTTACGTGAAAATTTGAAAACACAAGAAAAATTAAAATGACAGAAATGTTTGTGAGTAAATTGGAAAACCTCCAAATATATTAGATTAAATCAACATGAAACTTTTCAAGTTAATTTATTAAAAAAATAATTGCATGTTGAGAATCTTAAAATATTTTGTTAAAAATAAAATATTAAAAAATGTTATTTGATACAAAATTTTGAAATGCCATTAATCGACTGCTGAACATGTATTTTTTTGGTTTTTTGAAAATAATGCTATAATTTGTAAACCATTGCACTAGTTGTTGGAAGTATCTAATTAAATTCTAATGCTTTCGAGTAATAGTTTTTTTTTAATAATTCGGAAGCTTTGGATAAAAGGTTTGGCACCATTCAATCATTGCATAAATATTCCTTTGCCACGTCTTTGTTAATGTGAGGACAAATGTGTGATTTTCAATATATTCAAGGATGTAGACTCGAACATAAAAAAATTAACTTTAAATGTAGTGTTAGATGAACTGTACTATAAATCCCAGCAAAAAAGAAGCAGAACAAGTTTTCAAAATTTGATGAATTTAACATTGTGTTGTTCTGTTTTGTTTTGAAATCCTTTGATTTCATTCTTTTATGCTGTGTTATATCTCACTGTATTATTGTGAGACCTCCTGTAAAATCAAATTTACAAATATTTTAAAAATTATTTTAAAACATGTTAAGTTCTATTTTTTTTTTTTTAATCCAAATACAAGAAAATTTTAAAAATTTCTTTAAATCAAAGGCAATTTATTTTCACGTTATTGCTGTTAGCAACAATATTTCATTATATATTTAATTACCGTAATTTGTTGCTGAATTATCTCAGTCTATGTTTTTGTCTGAGCTGGGTGTATTACTGTGTGGCATATAAAATTCAACACAATTTTATTGTTTTGTTAAATGTACTTAAAATGTTTATTGTATTTGTTCACATCTAACTTTTCTAGACTAAAAATTGTGAGTTATATTAGATTTATTAAATGATTTGTAACACATTATAAAGTTTATTAATTAAATAATAGAAAAACTAAATATTTCTAAAATTAAACGTCGTATTAGTACTGGGATAGTATTCCATAAACAAAAACTGAAACGCTATAAAGCCGACAGTTAAATATAATGACAAATAAAAACTATTAAGAAAGAAAAATTCTATTTAAATCATATTATATATAAACCTTTTTAAAAAAAATCTTAAAAAATGAAAGAAAACAAAATATATTTTATATTTAGAATTGGTGCATGATGTATGATTCTTCTATTTCATTCAAACTGTAGTCATTTGCTCTATTATTTTATATAATATTATGTTCATACATATGTCTGTACATCTGTATGTGTATAGACCATGTACAGTGATTTTATCTTCGCACCCTTTTTTGTACTCTATGTAAGTTTTGCGTGTTTTATTCGATATTTTTTGTTTAGTTTTTGCTATTGTTGTAGCTTTTTTTTTTAATTTCCAATAACATTGGCCATAATATGTGTACATGAAAAAAAAGAAAAAAACAATAATACATGATTGTATGAACAACTAAGTAATATATAGATGGATGAATGTTTGTTCTTTATATGACACTACAATATTGCGTTACGCCTTTGACTTTTGTTGCAATTTGTGGCACAATTAACGGCCAACAAAAAAACATGTATTGAAATAAAAAAAATTGCACACATAAGTTAAACTTAAATGTAATACAGTTTTAAATAAAATTTTACGTACAGTTAAAGTAATATTAATTACTATATCCACAAAAGCAAAAAAAAAAAATAATAAAATAAAATTTACAACGTTTTTTAAGATACAAACTAATAATAAAATTTTATATTTTCTAAAAATAAATTTGAAAATTTATAATGCAACTTTAAACTTGCTGTGTATTTAATTTTATCACTGACTATACATCAAATGACTTGAATTGCAATGATATTCTACTTATGTGTGTAAATTGTTTGTTTTTGTTGCAACAAAAACAGAGGTAACCTTGTTGTATTTATTTGTTATTTCCCACACTAACGCCCCCTACTTAATTTGCGTGCCACACAAATATATCAACCATACTTAAAACAAATACATACTCAAATAAAATAAAAAAAAAATAAAACTGGCCACAAGTAGGGGTGATCCATATGTTCTTTATATGGCACATAATTTATTTACAAGGGAGGGAAATGTCTTAGGGAGGTGCAAAAAATATTTACGCCTTTTCAACATATTTTGTAGCACAAAGATATAGGGCAACTTTTAACCAATTTAAAATTCCATAGAGGAAAGATGCTATTGACACTGTCAATAAAACGATTGATTAATTAATTAATTTATTTATTCATTTAGTCGATTACAAGTCTATAGGTCTTACTTATCTCATAATAATATAAGACATAAAACTATAGTTATTAAATAACTATATTAGAAAAATTTTATGAAAAGCTAATTATTCAAATGTCGATATAGAGAATCCTTCTTAATACATTTTGAATACAAGAATTTGCGATAAATTTTTTCTTATGCAATAGAAGAACAAAGTCATTGGTGGCTGATTCTAAAATATTACCGAGAGTTGAAAATATGTGCTGATCATAGCCAATATTTTTTGATTCCGGAACAAAAAAAAAAAAGATATATATACCAAATTTAATTTTCATTATTGTTAACTTGCGTCCTTTAGCACATAATTAAATCGAACAAGAAAACGAACAGATTAAGATGGGTCTTGGACTAGTATTTTATAATAACTGTTACCCCTTCCCTATGATGTTGTAGGAACATAAAAATAACACCGATTCCTAAAGCAATAAAATAGAATTTCGCCGTTGCAAATTAAAATTATCGTTTCAGGAAATTATATAAAACAAAAATTCGTAAAAATCCGAATTTCACCCAAATTTTACTAAAGAATTGAAAATTTCATCAATAATTTTAAATTTTATAAATAGATTATAGTTTCGCAAAAATCTGTAATTTCACACAAAATTCGATAATTCACAAAATTGCCATAATTTCTTCAATATGATAAAAATTTAATATTTCACCAAAATAGCTAATATCTTCAAAAAAAAAAAAACTCAAAACTTTATCAAAAATTTGGAAAAGGAAACCAAAATGCCGTCATTTTAGCAAAAATTTCTAGTAAAATTCTAAATTTTACTAGAAATTCAAAAATTCACTAAAGAAATCAAAATTTCATATTAATAACGAAATTAGAAAAAAATCATAAAAAATTATAAATTAAAAAAAATATCCACAATACGGAAATAAAATAATAATTTAAATATAACCATAAGCTTCAAATATTAAATTATTAAAATTCACAAAAAAAAATATTAAAGCCTCATACTCATTACAAAATTTTACTAAAAACTCTAATTTTTACCAAAAAATTTTGAATTTCTCTATTAATTCACATATTTTTAATTTCTCATACAATTAAAAAATTTGAAAATTTTCACCTGAAATCGATAATACGAGATTTTTCTTGAATTTATTTAAATTTTCAAAAATAAATAAATAAATAAATAAATAAATAAATAAATAAATAAATAAATAAATAAATAAATAAATAAATAAATGAATAGAATATAAAAATACGGAACAAAATTTAAATTTCAGTTTGATTAAATATTGTTGCTTTATATTTTTAAATACAATTCTTTAAAGATTTTAAAGTAAACACCTGCTTCAAATCACTAACAAAATGATTATAACTTCATTAAAAAAAAAAAACTAAAATATCATTTCCGAAAATGCCAAATGTTTTTGTGTTAAATAAAGTTAATCAGGAAGGTATTGAAAAAGATAATTTGTGTTGTGTAAACAAACCACTTTATTAACGCACATTTAATTAGAGAGGGAATAAACTATAAAGTATTACAAACAAATCTCTAACCACACTTTTTGGGCCTGGTCTCAAATCAAAACAAAATTTATTAAGATTTCCTTCCTTTCATAGTTCTATTTGTATTCATTTTGAAAAAAAAATTTACTTTTTCATTAAATTCAATTAATTTAACTGTAATTTTTGTTTGTGTTAAGTTCAACAACAACAACAACAATCCATACATACATCCATATATTACAAAAGTTTACGGAAATCACATGGCAGAGAAACGTTTAATCAACTGAAATTGTTAAGAATTTTTTTTATTTTTATTTTTTTGCAACACTCAACAAAATATGTATAACTATGTTTTCATAAATAAGTAATCTATCAACAACCTTTAGCTTTAGTTGTTGCAGCCTTGGCTAGCGGAACAGCAACAACAACAACAACAATAGCAGTAATAGCACTTATGTAATTATGCAATTTATGCGGCAGCGTGACAAATCAATTTTTTTTTCTTAACACATTTTTGTTTTTTTTTCTCGCTCTGTTTTGTTGATTTTTTATATGAATGTTTTCATTATTTATAAATGTTGTTGTTGTTGTTGGTACTGCTGTAAAAATACTGACAAGTATGACATTTATTGGAAGTGAACAAAAATTGAAGAAAAAAATATTGTAAAATATTTAGACCGTTATCACCGCTAGTATGAATGAGTATGAAAATTAACAAAAAGTTAATATTGAAAATTTACATTCATAAAATCTCAGGTAGGTAAAGAGGTAAATGTAACAGTTGAGGTCAAAGAAATAGATTCATTTACTAGAAACTTGTTTAAGAAATAAAACTTCTAGGAAATTTAAACCTTAAATGGTACATATGCTGCAAAAGAAATTTTATTATAATTTTTAAATTTTTTGTCATGTTTTGTCCTCCACTGTATCGACTCTAATTCATGCTGTAGTGATATAAACTTAAATTTTTTTCTCTGTTTAGTTTATCACAAATATACACGTTTTTTTTTAACAATTCTTACTTTCAACCTTTTCTCTACAACTGCACAGTGGGACCAAACGCAATTTTTTGTTTATTGAAAATTAAAAAAGTAAAATGTAATATTTTTTAAAAAAAAATTTACAATGATATCAATCAGAATCGTAAGAAATTTCAAATTACAGAAATGTTTATTAAAAGGACGAAAATGTGTTCAAAATTAAATTTATAAATTATATTTTGAAAAAATATGCATGCGAAAAAAATTTAAATCAATTAAAATTGTATTAAATTGCATATCAGAAACTCAAAAATTATTAAAACGTTTAAAAACGAAGTTTATTGCACTTTTTATTTAATTATAATTTTTTAAGAAACTACTTTAGGTGTCTTAGATATTTTGCTTATAATCACCAAATTTTTTTTTTTTCAATCCTGTCTTCAAAACTATGCTATAATGCTCTCACTTAGCTTCATAAAATATAGATAGGTGTATCCACGTATGATCTTCAAGCATCAAAAAAGGTTAAAAATTTAACTTCAATGGCTTTTTTCTTAATTCTCATTGTTTATCAATTTTTATTTTTACATTTCTTTGGAAATCAAACAAAAACTTGCAGATAATTCGTTTTGCCTTAAAAAAAATATATTGTTTGTAGATACCCCAATAACAAAAGGGGGAAAAAAGTAGTGTTAAGCAATGTTCAGACTAATCAAAACATTTCTAACTTTAAACATTTTAATGGAAAAATATTTTTTTATAATAAATAAAATTTAACTGAATCTTGTTTGAAACTGTTGTTGACTTACAAAATATTTGCAAGATCAAACAACACCAAAAACTATTATTGTACAATTAGTGGTCACACAAATTTAGTCAAATATTTGATAAATGTGAACATAGAAAACATATATAAAAAATAGAAAACTGAAGAGTCTGAAGCAAGAAAATTTTTTTGTATTACTATTCGTTCAGTTTTTTCCCAAACGTATTTCAAAAGACAAAGTTTCATAAATTGCCCTACAACCAGCATTGTTGGAAAATATTGAATTTTGGGTTTTTAATATATTCGCGATATTTAGTCAAGAAATATATTGAGATCATTTTGACACTAAATCATTTGCTTCCTGGTGAAAAACGAATGCACAAGTTCAGATTTTAACAGATTTTTCTTAAAGACTTGCTTAAATGCATACATTATTATCATAATATTTTCTCTGTGGTAATAATATAAAAATCTTTAAAATCGGTCTTAATTTGTAAAATTTACTTACTTGAGATAGTCAACTTTGATACCTTGTATTATCATGGGGAGATTAAAAAATAATTTGATCCGAATAGTAGTTTAAAAGATGCATACATATTTAATATTTACGTTTGGCCCCATTGTGTACTGGCTGACTGTTTATAATATTTATTCTGGCAGCAGTTATAACAGCGTTTGTGGGACTGACAGACATACAGACAAACCGACCAAAGACAAAGTGACAAAGTATTTATTTAGTAGTTTCAGTCAATTACTTTACCAAGTAAATGTGTGAATGGGTAAGTGCAGTATGAATAGTATGTGACATTTAATGAAAATTTAATAATATTATTATACACAGAATATGAAAAAACAACAACAATAACAACATAGTAAAATTAAAAAAAAAAAAATCTTTTGTATAATTTTAGCGTAGTTATGCAAAAGCAACAACTCCATATAAAAATTGTAAAAAGAACGTGCAAAATAAATAAAAAAAATAAAATAAGAAACGTAAATACGCAATAATAAATTTCTCACACTTTTTACTCAGAATAAAAAAAAAAGTGAACAAAATAAATGTATAAAATACAGCAGTCATTCAGTCATTGAATGAATAACTGACGGACTGACTAAATAAATGAATGAATGCGAATATTAATGCATGTTGTTGTAGGTTTAGATGAAAGTGTATATATTTTTTCTTTGTAAATATTTATTATTTTATTTTTCTTATTTCTTTTTTTCTTTTTCACCTTCTTTTCAGTTTGTAATGTAAAGCACGCAAAAAAACGTGTAAAACTACGCAGATAACAATAATCAACCATCACTTGAACATAGTATGCTCCCCATGCCCCCCATAATCACTACACCAACTATAGTTATAGTAAAACTAACAGCAGTCTTTACTATTTATATTAAAATAAATAATATTACTGTTATAAGAAGTAAAATAATGTAAGAACAATTAAAACGTTTTTCTTTTTTATAGAATTTCTTTGTATATGTATATATTTTTTTACAATTACTTGATTTAACAATTATGAATTCAAGAAAGAAAATGGAATAAAAACAAAATTAATCAAGAAATTACAAATACGAGAGCTGTATTAAAATCTTTTGGAAGTAGATGTTATTAATCTATACTACTAGAGAACGATTTAAACGAAATATCAAGAAAGTTCACAAAATAGTGTTTGCTGCTCAAAAATAAAAGAGAAATAATGACAACTTATTACCAGATAGCAGTAAGTAGTCTTTTATAAAAACCATAAAATTTGTGCTGCGTATTTTGGAGAGTGGATATCATTTAAACAACATACGGGTATAAAAACAACTTTGTTATCATTGAAAAGTAAGCACATCCATAACTACTTGCCATGACCAAATTTTTGCTGGGTAGTTTTGTTGCAATTTTAGATGAAAATATAAACATTTAAAGTCACATAATAAACAAAAACTTGGCAAACGATGAAATATTTTCTTTGTCAGCGGTATCCTATTTTTTGCCCTAATAGCTCCGCTTCTGAAGAGAATTTTGGGATTGCCCTTTCAAACTTAAAAACGTGAACTCCTATGCTATGGCTATATGAGCTTTAAACTAGTTCTTTTTTAAATTTTAAAACATTTTTAGACTAACCTCATCATAGGTATAATTTCTCTAATTTATGTTTAAAATTATTGTTCTTGTATATCCATGTATAATTATTAAATTTATTATATTCTAAATAATAACACGCACTTGTTTACATATTTATAATAAGTTTTTAATAAATCATGTCAATTTTATAACATTTAAATAAGTGTTAAAATTAAAAAAGATTTAAGTGTTTGTTAAAATTATTAATAGGTAGCTTTATGCAACAACGCTTTTAAATAGATATGGCAAACTCACGCAATTATTTATACGCACTAATGCTAGAATTTTAAAAGGCCCTTTTTAGAGGGAAAAGTGATCATATTTTTCAAAATTGATTAGGTTGAATCTTCATTAATCGACCCTGTCCCCAAAATTATTAAAAACTGTAAAAAATATTTTTAAATAATAAATTAATTATATCAATCAAGTATATGATTGAATTAATTAAAGATGCGTATTTATTATATTTTATTATTATTGTTTAAGTGATAAAATAGCATAAAAAAAAGTTATTCATAAAATTTTTTCTGACTGGTCCATATTCTCACCTAGCTCCCACAGCAAGTTATTTCCGGAATGTAGGTTTATATAACAGATGTTAAAACACCGTTTTTTTAATGTCACGTTTGCCTCTGTCCCTACGTGCACTGTGGACAGACAGATGGATATCGTCAAATCGACTCAGTTAGTTTTTAAAGGCTATTTATATACACAGATGGACAAAAGCCACCGTCATTAGCCTTTATGTAATTTTGAAGGGCCTCTGCGCCCGTAAAACAAATGTTATTATAAAAATAGTTTAATTCTGCATAAAATAAGGTTCATTAAAAATCTTTTTTAGTTAAAATATTTTTTCTTTCTTTAACCTTATTAACAAAAATAAGTATTTATTATTTGAAGTTCATATTTCTTGTGGACAAAAGTCACCGTCACTGCATTTAAATATTAAAGAAACTTTAAGAAATTTCGCTCTTACCAACACTTCTGTCTTAATTCGTGTAATATGAGACTTTAAGACTAATCTGTTAAAAATTAATTTAAAAAAATTAAAACAATCTGGGAAATATGAACATTGGTTAACTGTCCACGTACCACCATTGTTGGAATTATAAGACGTTTTAAAGACGACCCAACATGTAGGCATCAGACAAGAAGTGGACGACCGCCAGTACTATTTGATCGGGAAAAGAGGGAAATAGTAAAAATAATTAAAAATAATCATCGTCCGAAATTGGTGCAGTGTTAAACTCTTAAAACTTCTCCTCAGTCACCCGACATCAACCCAATAGAGCATTTATGGGTCCACTTAGATAGAAGGATTCGAGAATATCACATTACCTCGAAAAATATGCTTAAAGAGAAATTAAGGGAGCAATGGGAAAAAGCTAGTACATTCTATGCAGAAACGTTTGCAAGAAATTATTATATATAAAAGTTATTAATTAACTTTACCTGACGGTGAATTTTGTCCAGTAGTTATATGAACTGTTTTCTATATTTTTAATTAATTAAAGTGTAAGAAAAATGAGTTATTTCAACTGAAATAATATTTGAATAAAATATATTTTTTAAGTTGACCGTTTTTATTTTTCAATTCATTTCTGTGCATGGGGAGCCTTTAAACATTGTACATGATAGATGACGGTGACTTTTGTCCATCTGTGTATGTATGTATGTAACGCTCTTATAAGTTACAAACATAAACATATAATCGGATAATTCTTCATAACAAGAGAATTCTTCTTTCTACCATTAACTACATATGTATGTACATTGTACATACTATGTATGTATGTATGTAACAATTTTCCCATTATCTTCCTCTGTATAATAGTGCAGCTTTTTATGAATATTTTATTTCTTAATTTTAAGAGGAAAAATAAAAATATCGGAAATATCATAATTTATTAAAAATTATAAAAAAAGAATCATAAAAAAGTGACGTAAGTTTCACACACTTAAGAAATTTATCTTTTGGCGCTTAAAATAATCAAACACAAACTGAAGAAGAAAAAACAACAACCAGAAAGAAATAAAGCAGCAACAGAAATTTCAAATAAAATTTAGAAAAAAAAACAACTTGCACAAGTTAAAGACCAGCAATATTAAAAATTATGCAAAACACGTTGGTTGTTATTTTAATAATAAAAACACCAACAACAACAACGCATTGGCAATAACGCAAGAAAATAAAAAGAAGACTATAACAAAAAGAACACAAATTTTGTGAGACTTAAGTAAACTCAAAAAAAAAATGGCAACAACAATAACAAAGATATTGTTCTTACACAACAACACCCCCAACGCATTAAAATAAAATATAGAAAAAGAAAAAAATAATAAATAAATAAATTGTTTTACTATAGAGAGAAAACAATACGAAACAAGAAAAACGCATACTACACGAGTACACGTCGTCATGCAAAATAAAATACAAAAACAATAAAAAGCATGAAGAAGAACACAATTTTTTTAAATAAAAAAAAAATACACATCAATAAATACCAACTGAAAAAACAAGAGAAAAAAATATACAAATACATTAAATAACACAACAACAACAACAATATAAGCCAAACCGCATAATAGCAGCAACAACATCGGCAGTATCAGCAACAATAACAACAACATCATTTGAAAACAACTGACATTTGCAGCAATACAAAAAAAATCATAAAAACAACAGCAACAACACACAATTATTTTACTACAACTAATAATAATTGAATGTAAAAACAACAACAACAAGGAAAAATATAAACATACAAAATATAAAAAAGCAAAAAATCACTTAGAACAGAATATATCACCACTGTGCAAAAAAAAAATAAAATAAAACAAAAACAAAAACAGGCCTGCATAAACAACATGTGTATTGTAGATTGTGAGTGCGTTTTTGATATTAGAAAGAGAAAGAACCACCACTTCACTGCAAACTACAGAGCGAAAAAGAAAAATCCGTGTGTATTTTTTTGTTTTTTTCATCAATTCAAGGCCAAGGCCAATACGATCAGAATACGATCGTCAGAACCACCACATTCAGTCACACTTGGGCATAATAACAGAACGACAGTAAAACATTCAAACAACACGTTGTTCTCACTAAATCACTTAGAATAGAATTTTACGAAAACACATAACAAGCGACGCAACGTAAACGTTAGACGTCGTCACTGATGTGAACCCAAGAATAGACACAAAATAAACATAATTGTAAACAACTGAATAACAAATTTAAATTGTGTGTAAAATTTTATTCAAAATTATTTCTTTTATTTTTTCTTCTATTAGAATTCATGTACATACTATGTAAATGCTGCACTGGGAAAAATCATTAATGCAAAATAATAACAAGTAAAAAAGATATAGTCGATCATATGTACCATACATATATCGCCAATTGATGAGCAAACTTTATATTAAATGTAAAATAAAACATAGAATACGAGCTGATTGACTCGGCGTTGCATGGGTTTTATTGAGTAAAACCTTATTATATAAATTAAATTTAAATTTTGTATAAAAAAGTGTAGCTTTAATTTATATTTTTTTCACATGACTTCTAAAGTTGATGAGGGTCCAACATGAAATTTTGCATGAGTGTAGAAAAGAGATGTGTTAACATTGTATACTTTTTTCAGAATTTTTCAGAAAATATATATTGAATGCCAGTAATAGGAAAAAAAGTACCAAAAAGTAGCCTCTCTCATTTATTTAGGACCAAATATCTTTGATTTTATTTTTCTAGGTTTAATATTAAATATCAGAAAAATTATGAAAAGCGGATAAGTACTTTGAAATCTTTTAGTTCAAAATTAAAAATTAAGTTCTTTACGAAATAAAATGTTTGTATATTCCGAATTTTTAAGTCGCTCTCTTTCAGCAAATGTTAACAATCTTATTTCACAGCATATTATTCCATGTTTAAAACTCTTTAATTGCATTAAAGCGAATATATAAAAAAGTTGTTGACGCCATTGCACAGTGGGGCAGAAAATATCTGTAATGATTTTTTTTTTTTTAATTTTTTCTGAAAGGTATTTGAACAGAACTGATTGAAAATAAAAACAAATCCAATAACCCAAGCAGTCATGGTACACGTTCTCTCGCATTTCACCTTAGTCTATTTTCTAAAATCCCAAAGCACGAATATGCAAACAGAATGCAGTTTAGGAATCTATAATATGTTGTTAAAAGTTTTCAATCGTAATTTAGATTTGTAATTTAGAAAATGAGATCATATCACTTTATGAAAATAATACTACATACAATAAAGATCACAATGATGTATTTGAAGCAGTTTTTTTGTTACTGCTTTTTTCCTTCTCTGGTATAAATATGTCTTTCCATTTTTAAAAAGATTCAGGTTTAAATTGTAAATTTTATTTAAACTTTCATAACATAATATATTAATTAAAAAATTTTATATTAAGATTATTTTTCAATATATCTTCACGACCCCTAGGAATGTCATTTCCCCCATTTGAAAATCGTTGGGCTAAAGATTGTGAAAAATACTTAGGAACACTTGTTTCATTCTACAAATTTAGAAATACATCATTGTTGAGACAGGTCTGGTATAAAGAAGCCCCCACATCTTAATATTGTTATAAAATTGTTTGTAAGAGTATATAGAAAAAGTCATATGTCATATATAGAAAAATGTCAAGAAATTTCTTAAAGGATGAAATTTGTGCAAGCATAATAATGTTGTATTCAATATCAATCAGTGTTGCCAGAGACGATAATTTATATTACACAGCCAAAGCCTTTAAATTATCCAAAATTAAAAATTACACAAAAATGTAAACGTTTTAAAAATTAAATAACTTTAATAAGAAGAAAATTTGTATTAAAAAGATTTATTTTGTCTTAGCTCCGTGATCTAAATTTGAATAGCAAAAAGCACCGAAAATTAACTATAAAATCGTTAATTTTAACGCTTTTATAGTTATAGTTTACTAACTTTTTCTTATGGAAATTTACATACAAAAATTTGGTAAACTTTAACCAAACATACATTTTTTTGTGAATACGGCCGTATTCACAGAAATAATGTATGTTTGATAAAGGTTTGCTAACTTATATTACTAAATAATCACATAACCTGATAATTATCATATCGTAAACAACCTTACCGTAATTTTTAGCCTTACTTTTTTGAAATTCATTTTAACAGTCAAAACAATATGGATGACCTTTTATTAACAGTTCCATTGTATATTACACAGAAATTTCATTATCCAAAAATTATCCAAGGAATTTAAAATTGTCCCATTTTTGGATAATTACACAGAAATCGGCAACACTGATATCAATGTTCTAGTCAATCGAAGGTCACATATCGAAGTAAAAGAGAGAAATAAGGTAGCTACTAGGGTATCCAATCGATTAACCGTCATTCGGTTATCCGATTAATTTTGATCCATTAACTGTTTGAATTATTGAAAACTGTTCGAATTATTGAAATCTAGATTTTTTGGTGTTAGAAATTTATAAATTTTTCTATTTTAAATTCAAATTTATGTCAACAGCATTTTAAGTAAGTGATGCGTATAATCCCGCAAATAATTCTTATTGTAATTTAAAGTTATTTTTTAAATAAAATACAATGTTGTCTCAATTTGTTGTTTTCATACCCATGACACACAAGTTTCTTATAGTCCAAGAACGAATCCTATTGAAATTGGTTATATCTCTCCTTTATTTCACACATATTCCATACAAATGTACTCTGAGAAAGAGGTTGTTTTACTTGATTATAAATCTCTTAAATAAAGCAAT
>MINK01003349.1:2067-19356 GCA_001735545.1 Phormia regina
AATAAATGAATTTTTAGCGGAAAAAATTTGTAATAATTTCTAACAAAATATAAATTTTGTAAATTATAAAGCATTTTTATTATTATTTAATAGGCAAAACTAAATCTATATTTCGTGCAGTGTTCTTCATAATAAGCTTTTTCTTTAATCTCTTCCTCTCTATCTCTCTCGCTCAAAATGGTATCTAACTTTTACAATAAAAACTCCAATGATTGAACTATTAGACATTAGTCATCTTCTAATACCGGCCACTAACGTATTAATCACAACAATGGAAACAAAAGATTTGGTCAATTTTAGTGAAATTTCGCTTAATTGCGATTCTAAAAATCATAGTGAATCTTCCTCAGACTGTGATTCTCAACATCATTCTGATTCTGATAGTGAACAATCATCTGTACAACAGACACCTTTAGAACCGGTCGACTTTGAAGAATATGTTCGCAATAAATGTTATAACAAAATTAAAATATTACAACGTTCAACATTTCATCAAATTCACAAACCAATTATAATATTTTTCAATCATTTTCGTGAAAAATGTGCCTATCATATCAAAGCTTTGGATAAATTATATCAATTATCATTAAAATATGGTGATCGTATTGAATTTATAGCAGGCGATTTATTTGATATTGATATATTGAAATATAAACGTATATCTATAGAATTTTTCTATGGAGATCCGAAAACTGAGGATAATTTTATTTTTGCCATAGACGAAAAGAAACGTGTGCATGAACAAAACTACACAAAAAGTCAAAGTTTGAAAAATTTATCGCGTTTATGTGAAAATCTTTTAAAAGATCGACTTTTTAAATCGCAACCCTTGCCAGTGACAGATAACTCACAAGCAGTAAAAATTTGTGTTCATGATAATTATGAGGAATTGGTTACAAACTCTACAAAAAATATTTTACTAATAATAAATCATAAGGATTATGCCGAACTTAAATCAGAAGAGGCCCATAAATATGAAGCTGTAGCAAAAGAATTATCTCCCTACAATGTGGCAGTGGTTTATTTAAATGGCGACAAAAATTATATACCCTATGAATTAGGTATTGTGTGTTATACAACCTTAGTATTTATACCACAAAATGATAAAACAAATTTCCTATGTCATCCTACAATGGGTCCTGAAACTGAGGAAAACATTATCCAAAGCATAAAATCCTTCTTAGCAGATCCAAAGGCATATGTAGAATTAAAAAATAAAGATTTGAGTACAAATTGGTATGTACCCTTAAATATAACTCCCGATTTTAATATCGAGTTTGAAAAATTGCCACAATATTTAGAAGAATATTGTCATGAATACTTAAAAGTATTTGAACGTGACAATTTCGAGAAAACCAAACAAAATACTATTATAGCGTTTATGGATTTTAAAAATAAAAAATGTTTAGCACATCATTTGAAGTGGATAGATGAAATCTATCAAGTTGCCATTAATCTTGCTGATGAAAGAGAATATTTTATAGCTGATATTCAAGATATACAAGTAATTAATTCCCTATGGAAACCGGAAGATTTTAAAATGGAAAATACAAAACCAAAAGTATTTGGTATAGATGGTGATGAAAAGAAATTTGTTTTAAAAGATTTCAAAAATGCTGCCTTGCTGTTCTATTTTGCTTATAGTTTAGCGAAAGGAGAACTGGGGGAAGAGGACATGGTAAATTGTTGAAAATAAAATTAATAAATAAAATATCCTTCAGGAGCAGAGCTATTGAGACTCAACATATGGTAACTTGGACAAAGAAAACTTTTTATCTCTTAATAAATTTATATATTTCATATCCGAATTTACATCTTTTTAAAGATCTCTACAAGATCTATGGAAAACATTCTTGCATGTACTATTTATAATTTACAGTTTTATACCTCTTTAAGTAACAAATAAAATTATATCAGTACTTCTAAGTTTGTGTCACGTGATTTTATATTATCTTAATGCCAAGATTTACAAAGTTAAAATTTTGCCATAATAAAGTTTAAGAACATTTTTTTTTTTTAATTTTAAGGCCATATGTATATGAAATACTTTTCTTAGAATATGTTTTGGTTGCTTTAATAGACGGTTTTTGATACGACTTTTTAATTCGATGTTAAAATATAAAACTGTTTCTTCTAAATTACTTAACATAACGAATAGGAATATGTAGAGGATCTAAGCATTTAGACAAATTCTCGTGTAATAATACGAATAATGCGAATATGAAAAAAAGATCAAAATATCGTAACCAAAAAATGAAGTTAAATTTCAAAGATTTTAAAATTAAAAACCTTTGTAAAGTGCTCGTTAATTTATTTTAGTTAAAGTCAAAGTTTAAATTATGCTTCGAATTTATAATTTTAAAATATAGAATACCCATTATAGTTTAACATGATTTTTGCAAATTCATGCCATATTACTTTCAGTGTAGCATTTGAATTTCATAATAAAGCTTTTTTTATTATTACCCTCCCATTCTCCCTTTCTCTTATCAGCTAAATAATTTATAAAAAAACTAAACTCTCTTACAATAAAAACTCGAATAATTTAACTGTTACCACTAGTTATCTCTTAGTGTCGGCAACGATTGTTTTAACGGTAATGTCTACAAATAATTTTGATCTCTTTAGTGAAATATCAATAAACAGTGATTCTGAAGACGATTACTTCAGTGATTCAGATAGCGATGATTATTTTAAAAAACCAACTAATTATAGACATCTCCAAAATTCTCAACGACATCAGCCTCCTTTAGAACCAGTGGATTTTGAGAAATATGTTCGAGATAACTGTCATAATAAAATAAAAATACTTCAGCGTTCATCATTTCATCAGATTTCTCAACCTATTGTAATATTTTTTAATCACTTTCAAGAAAAATGTGCCTATCACACAAAATATTTGGATAGATTTTATGAGCTCGCTTTAAAATATGGTGACCGCATTGAATTTATAGCAGCCGATATGTTAGATATAGATATAATGAATACCAAGTGGCATTCTATAGAGTTTTTTTGTAATCTTGTAAGTCCGGAAACGGAGACTGTAACTACTTATGCCATAGATGAAGAGAAACGTATAATTCAGCTTTATGCTGCCGAACAGACTATGGAAATTTTAACAGAGTGGTGTGAACAATTATTAAATGGTAGCCTTTTTAAATCGCAACCTTTGGCCGTAGCTGATAACTCGAAATTGGTTAAAATTTGTGTTCACGATAACTATAAAGAACTAGTAGCCAACTCCAGGAAAGATATTTTACTTGTAGTGGGTTTAGAAGATTATTCCGAAATTAATCTCGAATATGAACCCAATTACGAAAGCGTAGCTGAACATTTATGCAGTGACAATGTTGATGTGGTTTATATCAATGGTGATAAGAATTATATACCTTTTGAATTTGGTATATTTTGTTATCCTACTTTAATATTCCTACCTGCAGATGATAAAAGCAAATTTATTGATTTCCTAAGAGGTCCCAGAAATACAGAAAATATAATCAACTGCCTAAGGCAATATCTAAACGATCCAAAAAGCTATCTAGACGAACAATGTAAAAAATACCGGAAATATCGCTATAAACCTTTAGAAATCACACCAGACTTTAATATCGATTTTGAAAAACTATCTCAGTACTTACAAGAAAATTGTCAAAATAATGTAAGAGTATTTGAACGGAACTCTCTATTAGAAAAAAATCGCTTTATTATAATAACATTTATGCATTTTCCTAAAGGCAAATGTTTAGCTCAACATTTAAAATGGATAGATAAAATCTATCAAGTAGCTACAAATCTTACATGTTTTAAAGATTACCTTATAGCTGACTTCAAAGACATAGATGTTATAAATCCCCAATGGAAACTTCAAGAATTTATCGATGGTTCACCTATAAAACCAAAAGTATTCGGTATCGATCGTAAAGGAAATAAATTTGCTCTTAATGATTTTAAAACAGCAGCCTCGTTATTCTATTTTGCTTTTAGTCTAACCAATGGAAAACTATTTTATTCTCAACCCTGGCCTAATACACACGATTGTAAATTAGTGAAAACTTGCATAGCAGAAAATCTAACTTTGTGTATTTCTTCCATAAAAAAAGATATATTTTTGGCAATTTATTATTCGAATTTGGAAAATACTACAGAATTTTTACAACAATTGGAGAATATAGCGACAGAAATGAAATATTTCAAGTTGAAAATTATACAAATTGATGCTCGTTTAAATTATATTCCTTTGGAAATGAATGATACTAAGTATCCGTTATTGTATTTTATACCTCAAGAAAATAAAAGTAAACGTATTCGTTTTGAAGGCGATCATTTGGTTAAAGAAGAAATTGTAGATTTTATAAGAAAAAATTTGCAAAGAACTAATTTAGAAGAATAAAAAAATAATTTTAAAAAATTATGTAAAAAATATTTGTTTTTAATTCATTGAAAATTTTCTATAGAAATAGAAAGAAAATTCATCGAAATTTTTCGATAGAAATAGAAAGAAAAATCTTCGAAAATATGGGATAGAAATAGAAAGAAAATTCATTGAAAATTTTCTATAGAATTAGAAAACTCATCGAAAATTTTCTATAGAAAGAAAATTCATCAACATTTTTCTATAGAGAGAAAAATTATTGAAAAATTTTTTATAGACAGAAAAATTATTAAACATTTTCTAGAGATAGAAAATTTATCGAATATTTTCTATAAACAGAAATTTTATCAATCATTTTCTATAAATCGGAAATTTATCGAAAATTTTTTTTAGATATTTTCTAGAGATAGATAGAAAATTTTCTAAAATTTCTTATAAAAATGAAATTTATTGATAATTTCCTATAAAAAAGAAATTATTATAAATTTCTTATGTTGGTTAAATAACATATTTTTAGTATTTAAAGTAAATTTCTTAATTATTTCAGGTAAAAAGAAAATTTATTGAAAATTTTATATTACAAAAAATGATGAAATCTTCATAATTTTTCATAAAAATTTAAGTTATTAAATATTAGATTTCCTAATAAAAAGAAATGTCAAAATATTTAAAATTTATTACGAAAACTATATTTGCTTTTCGGTTTTGAAACTAATTTATATAATTTTTTTCGGTGTAGCAATTTTATCATAAAGCTTTTTATCAACTATATTTTATACCCCCTTTTTTTTCTCAAACAACAAAAATAAAGTTTTTCTTTACAACAACAAAATTGAAATAAAAATAAATCAGCTGGACTTATTTTTGTTTATATAGTATAAATAAAAAAAAAGAAAAACTAATTATTTAAATGATTAAAATTAGTCATTATCATTCAAAATATTAACTATAAACGTATCATTTGACCTCTGCTATGATGGAAGCACAAGAATTAGATGATTTTGGTGAAATATCCTTAGAAAATAGTGACTCATACGGTGATAATATTAATTTAAGAAAACCATTTACGGCTCATTATCGACCATCTCCCAAACGTCTCCAGCCACCTTTAAAGCCCATTGATTTTGAGAATTATGTTCGCGATAATTGCCAAAATAAAATTAAAATTCTGGAACGTTCAACATTTCATCAAATTACCAAACCTGTTATAATATTCTTTAATCATTTCCGAGAGAAATGTGTGTACCATACCAAATGTTTGGATAAATTGTTTCAATTGGCTGGGAAATATGGTGACAGTATTGATTTTATAGCCGCTGATATGTTGGATATAGATGTAATGAATTCCAAATGGCATCCTATAGATTTATTTTGCTCAATACAAAGTCCAGAAAAGGTAACTTCAATTATCTATGCCATAGATGAACAAAAACGTGTTTACGAATATAATAATGGTGATAAAACAGTGGAAAATCTATTAAGTTTATGTGAACAACTTTTAAAAGGGAGCCTATTTAAATCACAAACGGTGCCGCAAGCAAACAACTCCAGTTTAGTTAAAATTTGTGTAAGCCAAAACTACCAGGAATTGGTAATTAACTCTTCGAAACATATTTTATTAATAGTAGATTTAGGAGATTATATAGATCATAATCCAGAAAGTGTACCCAATTATGAAGTCGTAGCCAAGGAGTTGACTGCGGACAATGTAGAGGTTGTTTATTTAAATGGTGAAAAAAATTATGTCCCCTTTGAATTGGGTATAAACAGTTATCCCTCACTATTACTAATACCACCAGAAGATAAAACAAATTTTTTTGATCCTTTAATGGGAGCCTATAATGAAGAAACTATTATCAACTGTATTAAATCTTATCTAAAGGATCCTAAAACATTTTTAGCACTTAAACAGAAAGAATTAAGTAAAAGTTCTTACCAACCTTTAAAGATTTCACCAGACTTTAATATTGATTATGAAAATCTGCAAGAGTATTTGCAAAACTATTGTCATGATTACTTGAAACTATTTGAACGCGATGCTTTCTTACGGAGTAATGGTTATATTATTATAGCCTTTATGGATTTTAAAAATAAAAAGTGCCTAGCACATCATCTTAAATGGATAGATGAAATCTATCAAGTAGCATCAAAACTAACAAGTCCTAGAGAATATTTTATAGCCAATTACCAAGATATAGACGTAATAAACTCCTCATGGAAACCTGAAGATTTTACTTCAGTTGAACAGATAAAACCTAAGGTTTTCGGCATAGATCTTAACAAAAATAGATTTGTCTTAAAAGATTTCAAATCTCCTGCATCTCTATTTTATTTTGCCTGTAGCCTAACAAATGGAGAATTATATATATCTGAACCTTGGCCCAAAATCAATGATGGTCAATTGGTTAAAACCTGCATAGCAGATAGTTTAAATTTATCTATAAATACAACCAAAAATAATATATTTTTAACTATATATTATTCGAATACGGAAAACTCGAAAGAACTTTTACAACTTTTGGAGGATATAGCCATTGAAATGGAAAAGTTTCCTATAAAATTAATGAAAATTGATGCGCGTTTGAATTGTATATCTTTGGATTTGGATAATACTATGTATCCAGTTATGTATTATATTCCACAAACAAATAAAAGTAAAAGAATACTTTACCCTAGAGATAATCTTAATAAAAAAGATATTGTGGAATTTCTCATTAAGAATATTGAAGAAAAGAGTGTTAATTAATAGAACATTTTTTATTAAATAAAACTTTTTGTTTTATTTTAAAGGCATATTTAATAATTTGTAAAAGAAATTATATGAAAAATAAAAATGGTTACTTGTTTTAGAACTTTAAGAATAAAAACTAATAAATATACATACATATACGACACTAATAAAAAAACTTTTGAATTTATTAGAGAATAGAGCTACCAGATGAATTACAGATAAATATTTACGGTTTTATTGTTAGTTTATTCTAAACGATTTTTGTTTGAAATATCAGTCGGTTTTAGCTCTAAATCTTTAAATATTTGTTATTTGTAGTACATTGTAGTTTTCTAAGCAGCGGATTTTGGTCATTAAACTCGAATCAATATTAGTGATTGAATTCTGGATTTTTAAACATTGTTTATCTACCAAAGTGGTCTTTTAATTAGTCAACCTTCGAATAGAGATGTCAATATCATATCACAATTTTGATTTATTCTTATTCTTTTCTTTAGTCTTAGCTGAATGTGTAAGAGTAAAAAGTATTTTCGAAAATATTCAAAAAATTGTTAAAAGATTGAATAAATTAGTAAAGAATTCGACTATTCCAAAAATGTAAATCCTTAAGTGATCTATATGCACAATCCAATGATTGATTTTAGTCTTTACACTTTATTAAAAATTAAAATTAATATAATATTGGGCACAATGAATCGTATGTATGCACAATTGATCTGGCAACTTTTTTCTATAAGTTTTAGAATTAAAATAGAAAAATGCAAAATATTACCATAGAAAATAAAATTTGTATTTTTTTAAATCATCATCAATTAATAAAAGAGCTCTATCAACAACATACTGATAATAATCACACCACGTACTACTTAAAACCAGAATTATTTAATTTCAAGCCAAAACCTAACACCATCTCCACAGAAACACCTTTGAATTCGAAACAAAGAAAAAATCTGAAAAAAAGACGTAAAGCGGAAACGGAAAATGAAGATACACTTAAAGAAATATTACAACTGCAACCATTTCTCAAAAAGATACAACAAAATTTCTTATCACCGCCTATACTCCAGGAAGATTTACCGCGTTTGTGGGAAGATCCCCAAGAATTTCCTCAATTTCGTGGAGCTAATTCGACAAATGAATTTCAAATAACCAAATTCAATAAAAATGAATACATTATACCGCCGCAAACGAAATTCTTTAACTACAATATTGAGGACTTGTCCAAACTTCTACCAGAGTTGGAAACATATGATTTGTTAGTAATAGATATGCCATGGCAAAATAAATATATTAAACGTTTGAAAAAAGTGAAACACTCTTTGGCATATCAAATGCTAGACAATGAAACGCTCAAAAAAATGCCCATATCGCAATTGATACATAAAAACTCATTGGTGGTTTTGTGGTGCACTAATGCCCTACAGCATCGGCAGGCTATTGAAGAAGAGTTTCTTTCCAGCTGGAACTTAAAATTGGTACACACTTTAAAATGGTTCAAAATAAATACCATAGGTGAGTTAATAAGTCCACCGAAACCGGAAGGCTATAAACAACCCTATGAATTGGTGTATATAACCTGTCATAAAGATAGAAATCTATTGGATTTAGAAGAACTAAAAAAAGTGGATTTCCTTACGAGTATACCCAGTATAATACACTCGCACAAACCTCCTTTAGTAGAGTGGCTGAAGAAATTTTTATGTAATTGTGAGAATTTTAAAGGTTTGGAAATTTTTGCTCGTTATTTGCAGCCACAATTTACATCAATTGGATTAGAGGTTTTGAAGTTAATGGATCGTCGATTATATTTAACTGGGAATTGAAAGTATACTTAATGTATTAAACTCTAAGGAAGTAATAAAGCAAATAATTATATTTAAATATATTGCATTTTTTATTTTTATTTCTTTTTTTTTTTTTTATTTCTGAATACATTATATTCCAGATTTGGGCAATTTTACTATCTAATCGTTGGTCGTTCTTATTTTTATGTTGTTATTCTATTACTTTTTCTTAATTAATTATACTCAAGTAATCGAATTTTTAATTTTATTTTATTCTCCAATTAATCGTTACTAATTACAATTACTGAAAAAGCATTAATGGTAAAAAAAATAATTTGCAATTTAATATAGATTTTTTATATAATTTAAATGAAAATCCCAATTAAAAAAAATTAAGAAATATTCGAAAAATATTAGTGAATTATTAAAATTTTATCATTTAATGATTTTTATTATTCAAATAATTATTATTGAAAAATATCATTAAAAAGCATAACCATTATTAAAAATAATGCTAATGAACAAAATTACAAATTTTACAGTAAGGTTTTCCTCTTTATGAAAAAGAGATCTTATTTATCACTGATCTTCATCTGATTTCTAAATTAAATGCTATTCTCAAATGATAGATTTAAAAGAGAATTTTTGTACCTCAATCGTAAGTCTACTTAGATTCTTTCCCCTAAAAAATCATTAGAAGAAACTTTTAGAATTTGTTAAATAAAACAGCGCTTAATTATTTTCTTGTAATTTTTTGTTTATTATTTCCATTATATAAATGTTAATGAGAGAACATAAGCATAAGCGCCAAGTAAAGATAGTTTAACAAAAAAATTTAAAGAAAGTTAAAGTGTGTATGTATGTATGATTTTTACAGCCTAAAATTTAATTTGAACGGCTTTTTCCATAAGAAACACAGTTCCTTAATATTTATAATTATCTTTGACTCATATTAAATGCAGGGTGATTTTTTTTTTTTTTTTGAATTTGTGATTAATAGGTAAATTAAAGCAAAAGAAAAATAATTTAATACAAAAGTAATAAGAAAATGTAAAGTAAACTGATGTTTATTGATCACCACCAGCAGCGGCAGCAGCAGCGGGATTAGTAACGCCATCACCCTTCTTCTTGGAACCAGAAACAATATCATCAATACGTAGCAAAAGAATGGCAGTTTCAACGGCGGTCTTATAGGTTTGCATTTTAACAGCCAATGGTTCCCAAATGCCCTTTACATTCATATCAACAATCTCACCCGATTCACCATCAATACCCCAGGCGCACACACCATCACCCGAATGTGAGGCATGTTTAGCTCTCAAGGCAGTCAAAGTGCGTATAGTATTGGCACCACAATTTTGTGCCAAAGTACGTGGAATGATTTCCAAAGCTTCCGCTACAGCAGTATATGGACCCTTCAATTGTTTGCGAGACAAAAGTTGTGACAAGGCCATTTCAATGGCACCGCCACCAGCCACTAAACGTGGCTCCAACACCAAGTTACGCGCCACATTCAAAGCATCTTGCAAATTACGTTCAGTTTCGTTCAAAATATCCTTAGAAGCACCGCGCAACAAAATCGTGCAGGCTTTAGGATCTTTGCATTCCGTAATGAATGTGAAGTATTCGTCACCGATTTTCTTGATTTCAAAAAGACCAGCTCCAGTACCAACATCTTTTTCGGTCAACTCTTCCGTACGATTAACAATTGTCGCACCGCAAGCACGAGCAATACGCAAATTATCGGTCTTACGCAAACGACGTATGGCTGTAATACCAGCCTTCAACAAGTAGTGTTGAGCCAAATCGGAAACACCCTTTTCGGTGAACACAATATCGGGTTTGACAGCAATGATATCGGCGCAAATACGTTGTACAAATTCTTCTTCAATTTGCAACATACGCGTAAAATCCTGTTCGCCAATAATCTCAACATTTGTCTGACTTTCACCCTTTTTGTATTCCAAAGAACAATCGAGCAAGACAATACGTGGATTTTCAATATAACGACGCATTTTAGGGTGGGTAACATCCTTGTTGATCATGACACCCCTTAAAACGCAAGATTCATCAATGGAACCGCCAGGAATTTTTTCAACTTTAGCATAACTGTAAGGGAAAGATACAAAAAGGACATATTTATAAATTATTTTTTTAATCTTAGGTTACGTCGAAATAATGTGCATATAATATGAACCATACCCATATTACAGGTGTATGTCTGTTTTGTCATGCTGTGCGTTCTTGAAAATTTATTTTGAAAATTGATTTCTAGTGCTTACTTATTAGAAAAATTATTATTATTATTATTATTATTATTATTATTATTATTATTATTATTTTTATTGGGCTATTGTCATTTTTTATTTCCTGATTATATATTTGCTATTTGTAGAATGATTATGCCGTTTTTTATTGGGAAATTGTAAAGTCGAACCTATTAATATTGAACGAATCGACTTAAAGGCTATTTTGCATACAATTTTCGAAAATTATTTAAAAAGGACGATCATTTCTAAAAAAAACTCTTTCTTAGGAAACATTACGATGTTATACATATAAGTACAATTGCGTTCTTATAGAACTATAAAATCAGTTAAAGGTATAATTATAAACAATTAATTATAAGGCGTAAAACAAACAAGTAAAAAAGAACAAAAAAGAAATATCTTCTTATAAATAACTACGCCTTAGATCGGAATTCCCCTTCTTTCTTTCTACTCAATACTGAATTTTCTATCACTCACCGCTTTATATCAACTTCCAAACGACCATTTTCATTCAATGTCACAGTCTTTACAGCATCCAGAGCAATCTTAACTGCCAAATCAGACCATTTGCCAATAAACTTAGTACCGACACAAGCTTTCACCACCTCAGCCATTTTCTCATTGTTACAATCCAACTGTACGCTCAAATCGGTTTGCAAGTGTTTAATTATATCTTCTAAAGCCTCACGATAAGCTCTAATTATAACAGTTGGATGAATTTGCTGCTGTAGAAAAGGTTCAGCAGCTGCCAACATTTCACCAGCCAAAACAATGACCGAAGTGGTGCCATCACCCACTTCTTCATCTTGAGTACGAGCAATTTCAATCATACTCTTAGCAGCTGGATGTTGTACGGTAATTTCACGCAATATAGCGTTACCATCATTAGTCATAACAATACCACCCATAGGATCCATTAACATTTTCAACATGGCCTGTGGACCCAGACAGGTGCGAATGACGTCGGCAATAGCCTAAGGATAAACAAAATAATTAATAAATTATACGACAGATGGTCCATTATACATCAGAGGCTTCTTTTTATTTTTACATGAGTCACACAAAAAGCAAACCTACACATGCACACACACACTAATTCAATTTATTTACCTTTCCGGCATTTATATTCTCCAGCTGCACTTTACGGCCAGACTCTCTTTTAGTATTTTGGCCTAAAAAACAATAAAATTATGAGAATTTCTTAGTTTTCTTGTAAAATTCTAAGAAAAACTTACTTAAAACCAAAATGGGCTGTTGACCACCAAACATTTTTTAGAATTTATGTGAAAATGTCTATTAAAACAATAAGAAAACTCGTGCTCTGTATGTGATCTGCTCTGCGGCACTCAGAGAACGAAACCGACCAAGTATTAATCACCGCCGACTTTTTTTATAACTCTAGCCGCCGTTAAAATTTATGACTACTAACGGCTAAAAAAATCAGCAGTCGGTTAAGCTAATAGAAAATTTGCGTTGGTTCATTCAAAAAATATATGTATACAGAGTATTTTAACTATTTTTGTTAGTTATGTTTCACTTATAATTTATACCATCCGAGTGTTTATTATAACTGAACTTTAGCATTTCTTTAGTTATATCAACCATTTATATCTTGTTTGAAAACTTTCTTTTCAAAAACATATAATACTTCCCCTAAGAAATTTAAGAGAGATACTCAAAATTGTCTTATCTAAGAAATATGTCACCGGGGACATTGTTGACTTTTTATGGTTCATATACCAGCACACTTAATATTTTTATTTCTTCAGCATACCAACCGTTTATAAAATTAGTCAATAAAATATAAAATATTATGTTTTAACTTTGAATGAGCCATTAGAATTATACGATACTTCTGATTCAGATGATTAAAATATGCATATATCTTCATCGAAACATTTAAAAATTTATGAAGAACTATTAATTTTTTAAAAATACTTCTTTGATTTGCTCTAGTTTCTTTTTACAATATATTGAATTGAATTTTTGTTTTGAAAAAATTACTTCAGCTATAACTGTCTATAGTCGGCTATTAGCCGCCACTGGTTAAAATTAGCCTAAGCCGCTGCCGACTTTTTCACATCGCCCTCGTTCTCTGGCGGCACCCATTTTTTTTCTAAAAAAGTTTCTTTATTAAGACTTTCTTTCTTTTACAAAAATGAAATGCAAATCGACAGTATTATTGTAACTATATACTTAAAACTATATTTCTCTTGTTTCAATGCTCTATGCTCTAAGAGAGTCACGTTTTAGAATGACGTGACTCTCATTTGAGGTTATGTTACGATTTTTACAGCGGCGGCTTTGTTAAAAATTGTCGGCGGCGGCTCAAAATCGGATGTAAGCCGGCTGAATGGAGAATAAAATCTTTTATTTCCTTCTTTTCGCATCGTCTTATTATAGAGCACAATGGTTCACAAATGTGGTTCCAAATCCCCTTAGATGTAAGGGGATCCGAAGACCGGTTGTTTGAACATTTTTTTTACTTCAAAAGTGTTTATATTTTACAACTATAGTAAGAAGTATATATGGTCTTGACACAGCTCTTCTCTCTACACATATAAAATAAAGCTGGAGCAGTGTTGGCAGTGGAAATTTATTATATCATTGAAAAATATGTCAGTTAATTTTCTTGAAGACAACGATGTTGATTTGTTATTAGTATGACCAAAATCAGCGGCTGTAATTGAATCATGTTAAACCGAAATTTTCTCGGAGGCGGCGACTCTTGAAAAACCTCCGGCGACACGACTCAACAACGGCACCCTAAAAAAATGTTTTAAAATGACGTGAGAACTTTTGAGGTTATGTTCACGCTTTGAGCATTGAACAGTAATTTTGACATTTCTTCCAGAATACTCTTGGATATTACTACAATCTGGCAACTTTATCAGTTGACAAACAGCTGGCAGTTGTAGGATTAATTGTTTATAAACGTTTTATTATTTTTATGAATATTGATAACAATTTGGAAAATTTTACTAAATTTGTTTAAATATTTTGCTATGGAAGCCAAAAAAATATCATTTGGCTTTAGTAAAATAAATAAAAAACCCAATTTATTGTCCAGTAAAGAAAATGCAAAAACAGCGCCTAAAGTGGAATTGATAAAATGCTTGGAAGGCCAAGAAATTAAATTGGTGGAGTAAGTAGTTTATTTAATAATTGATGTTTGTTAGTAAGTAATACATTTTTTTTTTCAACTGAACATAGAGAAAAACCCGAAGAACAGCCCTTGATAATACCACTAAAGGAATCACACAAAACCTCGGCTGCCTTGGCCAGTTTAATGAAAAGACGTGCAGTTTTGCTAGGAGAAGAGGAACCAGAAGATAATAACAGTTCAAATGAACATAATACCATTACTATTAATGAGGGCAACGAGGATATCGAAAAACGTGCAGCCCGAGAACTTTTAGCAGAAATTCAAAAGAATTCAGGAGCAGAAAGCACCAATAATTTAGTTTTGCCAATAGTCAAACCTGAAGATTTGCCCCTAGATGGTGCCAAAGAATCAACTTTGGACGACTATGATTCTATACCCATACAAGATTTTGGTAAGGCTATGTTACGAGGTATGGGTTGGACAGAACCACCACCCAAATCTAAAAAAAATGGTGTTATAGATGATACACCTATGGTAAGACCTAAAGGTATGGGTCTGGGTGCGGATAAAGCTTTAAACAAGAAACCTCTTTTAGTGGCTCCCGAAGCGAATGAAGTGTTAGAGATTAAACGTAATGCTTATGTGCGTATTTTGGGTGGTAAACACAAAGATCTTTATGGTCAGATTGAGGGCTTTGATGATCATGCCGGTAGGGTTATTGTTAAAATGGCCATAGGAGGTGCTAAAGAAGCATTCAATGAGTTTCTATGTCAGCCGGTATCCAAAAAGGAATACAGTCAATATGGCAAATGTATAAGTGAGTATTAACTAAAAAAATTTAATATAATGAACTTTACTAAATATAAAAAAATTAAATATTTTATTAAAATTAAATTAATTTATATTTATCTTAAAACTTACTAATATTTAGACACCAGTAAATATGAAGAATACAAAAAGAAAGAAAACGAATATGGTCAAATAATTTTGAGTAAGGATGAAAAGGATTTAATAGCAAAAAATTCAAGAGAAGAGATAAAAATTAAAAAGGATCATAATCAATTAAACGAAAAAGATTTAAAATATCAGAAAAAGAATGGAAATTATGAAGACCAACAAAGAAATGAGGTCTACCATGAGGATAAAAGGAATATTAATAGAGAAAATTACAAAGATAAGGAGACTCATCGCAAACTCGAAAATGATAGATATGACAACAGGAATGATGACAAAGATTATAAAAAAGAAACAAACAGAAATGAAGAACGAGATCATAGACGAGAAACCTATGGTGATGAATTTAAAGATCATAAAAGAGAATATAAGAAAGATGACGATAGAGTTCAGAAAAGAGAACATAAGAGAGATGAGGATAGAGAATATTACAGAGATAAAGATAGAGATCACAAAGGAGAATATAACAGAGATGGTGAAAAATATCACAGAAGAGATGATGTTAGAATTCGTCAAAGAGACCATAACAGGTATGAGACCAAATCATATAGAAATTATGAAGAAGATCGTTGCAAAGATTCCCGCAATGAAAATCGTAATGCTCAAAGAGATTATGACAGAAATTTTTCTAAAAGCCATCATAAAAACTGCGAAAATTTTTCTACCAGAGAGAGGGATAGGCAAAGAGAACGTGATAAAGCTCATCACAAAGTAATAGAGTTAAATAACTCTTCCGACTATGATAGCGATAATGGCAATTCCTCAAAACACAGAAAGTCAAAAAAATCAAAGAAAAAATCGAAAAAAAGCAAATCAAAATATAAAAATTATTCATCTTCGGACACGGAAACATCGTCATCATCAAGAGAATCATCTTCAGATAGCGATGATGATAAGCATAAAAAATATAAAAAGAAAAGTAAGAAACAACGTGAACGTTCTCGTTCTAGAGGAAGGAGATAGTTATTTTGATGCAAATGATTAAAATAAGATTAATATGTAATAAAAGTGAATATGTTTAAAAGAGATTTTGTTTCGATCGTTATGACTGAAATTTTCAACGTAATGAATTTATTTATCCATTAGAATCTTATTAATATTAAGCAAACAAACCATACAATTTGTTTTTTTTTTTTAAACGATAAATATAAAATTAACGATAAATATAAAACGATAAATATAAAATTACATGACATACATGTTTCTATATGTAATTAATTGAAAAATGTTTTTTTAAAAAAAAAAAAAAAAACTACGAATTTTTTTTTTTTTTTTTTTTTTTTTTTAAAAACTACGATCATCGTCAAGATCTTTACGTTTCTTTTCTTTTGAACTCTTTCTGAGTCTTTCAATACCTTTTTCCTTTATGCGATTAAATATTAAATGCAAATGATGTGTAAATTTGTATGTCTGTTTTGGTACATGTTTGATATTGATAAAATTGATTTCTTTAAAATTTCTTGTTCAACAACAGCTTTTACAATTTTAACATAAATCTCAAAATTTTATATGCAATTTTGGATAACACCATATACTTTATGCAAATACAATAGAATAGTTGTGTTTTGTTGCTAACGTTCATTTTCAATTTCATACATAAAACGAATTGGTCTACGAACGATACGTCAGTAGTAGAATACGTAAGAACTCCGAAAAAATTGTATTAGTTCGACTACTAGTTCTAGAACCTATGAAAATTATTTTTGTTCGAAATTGTCACATCCGGAACTAGTTCTGTAGATGCCTTGTCTAACCCGCACTCATTCTAGGGAATGGTTCCAAAACTTATTCTTTAATCAATGAGTTTTTTTGTTCGAATCGTTAGGGAACGGTTGAGAATAATAGTCAAAAATATTCATCAAGTTTTTTGTGCCTCCTTTGAAGTTATGAAAAGTGATTTTACGTTGTTTTATATTTTCGGTGACGATATGTAGTTTCATACAGTGAAATTTTGCGAATGAATACAGATCCTGATCTGAAACCAAAAGTATTCTCTTACGAAGGTGTTTCTACTCCCAGTTACTGTTTGATAGTTCAATAAGGCTGTCAAGATATCCTTATCTAAATATAAT
>MINK01003364.1:318-10501 GCA_001735545.1 Phormia regina
AATTGATTCGAATTCGTTCGACTTGCTTTCGTTCGCTTTGATTTTCGTTCGACATAGAGAAACAGCTATTAATATTTTATTCCTGAAAATATCTATTTTTGAATTGCAGCGCCTCTGGCAATTTTTCAAAACATATTTCAAATTTAATTTTATACTTCTTTAATACCGAATGTATTATTAAATTTTTCGTTGAAACTGTTGGCCTAATAACAAGCAGCATTTTTTTAATAACAGACATTTTTATAGCATCACAATGAGACAAAAATTTATTGAAATATTTTTCTCTTTAATTGCCTGATTATAAAATGAACTTTGTGCATATGGAAACCATTCAATGACACCAGCATTGAAAAATTCATAAAAATCTTTTTTTATACGTTATGACTTTTAGTGCTTAAGTAGTTTTTTTTACCCAACATCACCATATATGGTTGGGATATTGTAACAGAGAGAAAAAATCACCCTATCCCCACCTTAAAGTTCGACTCAGAATCACTTTTGGAATAGATTTAGCCATGTCCCACCGTCTGGTTGGTTGTATATATAAAGCTTGTGCGCAAAGCTGGTCGCAATTTTAAAGATAATTTGATGGAATTTGAGGCACATGATTTTTGGCACAAGGGCGTGTGATGGATGGTATTGGAAAACCTATAGAAATTGCGATTTGAATCTAACGGCTGTTAAAAGTGCTAGTCAACCAACATAACACATTTACCTCATACCTATAAAACAAAATTATTAAATTGTGAATGATCAAACAAACAAATTGTAGCACAAAGCAAAATAAAAATTTTGGAGACTTTGACGTAACTACAAAAGATATTTTTTTTTACTACCTGCTAGTCATATGTGTTACATAACTAAGCTGCTCACAAGTTTTTTTATTAATGCGTAGAACATTCTATTGAAAGACATCAGAGTGATCATATTACATTGATAAAAGAAAATTCATATTAAATATAGTGAAAGTGTTACACATTTTTTTATATATAATTCAACAAATTCTAAAATATTTAATTTAAATAAAATGCCCAAAATTTTATAAGAAGGGAATTCTCAAATCAAAAATAGTTTTGGGACCCTAAACTGGAGTCTCATCCACACGTGGTGATTACCTAATCACCGTGGAGGTATTGATATATCCAGAATAATTTTATATAATTGTAAGTATCATGACTTTTTATTAAGCTTATTGCTTCAAATGGAATTTTCCACTAATTAGAGTGTTTATTTTAGAAAATTTCACAAATTGTTCGAAATAAACTGATTTCAAATTGCATAGCTGAGCACTAAAAAACACGCCAGCACCTTTCGATTCCAAATCGCTCATAGAACTAGAGAACCACTCTGTCTCTAACTATATATCTGACCACGTTTGCAACCGAGAAACTCAAGTAGATGTTTACACAATTTCCAGCACAAAACTTTGCTTGAACAGGGGTGAAACCGCGTGGGTTTCCTAGATAATTGCTGCAATTACGAAATCACCAAAATTTCTTTTGAATCTATGAACACCTAACAATTATCTTTACACTATTACAAATACTAGTATCTGACCAATCCACGCAATCATTTACTATATAAAAACCTTAAAATCCTAAGATTAATTTGCTAACAAACCGATTATATAACCTAAAACTTAATAAATATCTTAACTCTAACCAATAATTGACACCAATATGAATTCCTTATTTACTAAAAATTAAGTCTACAATTAAAATAATAAATAACATTAAACAAAAATAACATAATTTTACTTATAAATATATATTCATAATTTTATATTATAATTTATTTCTAACAAATAATAACAATAATATATACATATTAACAATCTTAATTATTCACTATTAAAACATAAAACTTTATATAAGAAAATTGTTTACCTATTAAAATGAGTTAAATATTAATTATATCTTAAAAACTAAAATTTATCTTGTAAATTCCTAAAATAATTTATATATATAACTATAACCACTCACAAAACATAATGCAAAACCTTAACCGAAAACCCTAATTCCTAAATTACAACAGCAACAATTTCGTATCCAACGTTTTATACGTTGGACAATAAACAAAAATATGTAAGTTTCTAAAAATAATTGTATTTTTTTTTTATTGTTGTAAATAATTTGTTTTTGTTGTCTTACGTTAATATAAATAATAGTAAATGGAAAACATATGGTAATTGAAACATATGAATGAAATAATTGAGAAACTAAAATAATTATGAATAAATAAAAAAAAAAAAAAGTTATTGAAATGCTCTTAAATGGTAAAAGTTTCAATTCCCACTTCGTTTTCCACTTACTCTTCTACTACATATTTATATATACGTATGTAAATTTATTTTGCATTCTGTTTTGTCAGTGATCTTATTTTGTTATTATATGGGAAAGAGTCCCATTTGAAAACTTTGAAAACTTATTATGGTAAAATCTGTATTTTTATGATAAATTACTTCTATGGATTAATTGAAAAAGGAAAGAATAAATGTTATTTTTCATTTCATATAATGAATTTATGAAACAAAAATTTTTTGTATTGGGCTGAAATAAAATAATAGTTATCAGCAAGGTTGGGAGGGATAAATGACTAGGTGAAAATCAACATCGGTTCACCCATTTCAGCAGAAATGTACTAAGTGATATATGCTATCTCTATCTCTGTTTCTTCGTTTCATTCCTTTCTCTATTCTGCACACAAACAAAAATCTTAAATTTGAAGTAACACTCACCTCTTAACAATTACCACAGCCTACGCCCATATCCCTGAGCTAAGTCCGTAGCAAAGCTAGGTGTGCAGACCAGTGGTAACCGTAGGGTACTAGAGGTTCGTTACAGAAATTTAATGGCGCCCAACGTGGGGCCCTTTTCATAGAACATTGGTAGTTGAACAACACCTTCAACATTTAATATATAAAGGCTCCATAAATCAATTTTTTTTTCTCTTTCTCTTCTTTTTATATTTATAATTTGTCATACTTAACATAATTAGTTGGATTTTTGCATTAACACTTCAGGTGTGATACTTACCATTGTATTTACATTTATGTTAGATGTGACCTACATTTTTCTTTGACATTTTATCTTGGAAATTTTAGTACATTTGCGGATTAGTGCATACTATTTACCGATAAAATTGTTTTTCTATTTTTCTTTTGAAAACTTTTGTTTGTCAAAGTTTAATCATTTTTCTTCACTTTTGGACTTTTGCTAAATGCAAGATGCGTTTGCTTACCTTCTTTGAAGAAATGATTAACAATGACAATAATTCTTTCATTAATTATTTGTATTGGAGAATCCATTCTCTTGTAGGAAAAATTACTAGAAATTGTGCTTAATACAATATTATTGAAATTAGTTTTCAAGTTTTCTTTCTATCCCTTTAAAATATCGCCTAGGAAAATTTTCTGCTGACATACATTATATTTTTTTTAGACTATATATTTACATTTATATTTATATGTAAATGTTTATATATTTTGAAACCAATACTCTGCTTACACTACAAAGTAATCAACCAATTTATAAAATATTATTTAAATAACCAGATATAGCACCTAATTTTTTTTATCAATTGTGGCATTTTATTCCACTACATTCTTCTTTATAATATTTATACATAATCATGCCGGTTACTCATAGTCCTGAACAGGCCGGAGCTGAGGCTCTAGAAACTGTCGAGCATGTGCTCTGTACTATTTGTAATGAGGTTGTAAATCCGGAAAATAAAATTGTTACCCAATGTAACCATAGTTTTCACTCTCCCTGTTTAGATAAATGGTTAGAAACTAGCCAAACTTGTCCTGTTTGTCGTCAAATTTGCAATCTATTGAATCCCAGTGATCAAGTTGCATTACCTTCACGAGCCGCACCTTATAATTCTAGAAGTAGAGGCGGAGCTATTCCTCGTGATCGACCTACAACAAGATTATATTCACAACAGCAACAACAACAACGAGGTTTAGGGTCCTTAGAAACCATACATACTCCTGGTAATCGTCGGCGTACGACAAATTTCTCCCATAATCAGATTTCCGAACAAAGAGTTCACAATATTGTTACGGAATCATTAAATGCTTTTAGAGCAGAATTTTCTGCAACTATTTCCAATGAGCTGCAGACAATGATTCAAAATCTTAATTTAGGAAGCAATTTGAATTCCAATAATATAGCTAACACCAGTTCACAAGAACAAAATAACTTGAATAGGAGAACAAATAATTCATCATTTTCAAATTCTGGACCCGTTCCTCAACCCGAATGGCCGCGTGATAATCCGTTTAGAACAGATCAATCTTTTAGAACTCCACAAGCTCAGAGACGTAGTGGACCAATACCACTACCTTTCAATTCTGATAACTCAACTCTTACTTCTCATCAAATTTCTAACCTAATAAACAATTGGCATTTAAAATATTCGGGATTAAACGATGATATTTCTGTCGATGAATTTATATATAGGGTAAATACCCTAACCTCTATTCACCTAAATGGTAATTTTGATTTGCTAGTTGAGCACGTATATTCCCTTTTTGATGGTAAAGCCCTTAAATGGTTCTGGAGGTTTCATTGCCAGACTGATACTACCCCAGTATGGTTTGACCTCTGTGATGCCCTAAGAAGAGAATTTAAAGATACTACAACAGATTACGATATTAAAGATGATATGCGCCGTAGGAAACAGAAAAGTTCTGAATCGTTTGATACATTTTTAGACTCAATGATGAATATAAGTGATAAATTAAGAATCCCTGTTAGCAAACTCGAATTTGTAGAAATTGTTTTAAGAAATTTAAGAACAGAATTGCGTCATGAACTATTACATTTGAATATTACGGACATAGCTACGTTACGAAAAGAGGCGAGGAAGCATGAGAAATTTTTTGAGGATTTATCGTCTCACTCATCTCAAAGACATCGTTATTCAAGACCAAATGTTTCCGAGATTATTAGGGAACAATCAGCCGAATTACATGAAATTAATAATGAAGAATTTTCGAATGAGTTAAACGAAGTTTCTGTTAGTAATATTATGAAATGTTGGAATTGTGATGCTCCGGGTCACCGTTACCAAGACTGTTTAGCTCCCAGACGTATCTTCTGCTACGGTTGCGGGGCCGTAGATACATATAGACCATCATGTCCCAAGTGTTCACCCAGGCCGGAAAACTTGATTTCGGATGTCCGTCGAACAAGGATCGGACATCCACCGAAAAGACCAACGAATTAAATCCCACAAAAATTCATAAAAACTTAGAACATCCCATAAAAATTCTTAAAAACACTCCAATATTGAATACTAAAACCCCTTTTAACAATCATGCACAACCAAAACATATAAATATTATACCATATCATGAGAGATTGTTACGTTACATGCAGATGCGCTCTGAAATATTTTCTACACCCAATCCCTCTAGAAAAAAGTTGAGATCTACTAGTCGAATTCGTACATTTTGGTCAAGTAGGAAAAAATTAAAAAATTATGTGATTTCTTCTTTGGAAAATAATACATCTGATACCAGACCCTTCTTACATCTTTGTATGTTAAATAGAACTGTATTATCCCTACTTGATAGTGGGGCAAATAAATCTTGTATTGGGGGTGAATTATGTCAGAAAATATTCGAAGAATCGATTCCTGGGGTAATTAGGTTCAAAGGAAACGTGAAGACAGCAGATGGTAATAATCAACAGGTGGTAGGTGTGATTTCTTTGGAGGTTCGTTATGGCAACAGTATAAATAAGGTCGAATTTTTATTGGTTCCATCTCTCAAACAGGATGTTATCTGCGGAATGGATTTCTGGACCATATTTGGTTTTAAAATATTTGCACCCTCAGATACAAAAGCAATGTCCTGTTTCCCTGAACAGTCTTTTGCGAACGAAATTTCTTGTGATGAAATTGATTCTGATTATCTAAAATTGTCCTCTTCTGATCAAATGAAGCTTAGTTCCGCCATAGCGGCTTTTCCCTCCTTTGAAAGAGAAGGTCTAGGATCAACTGATCTTATTGAACATGTTATAGACACGGGATCCGCAGCTCCAATAAAGCAGCGATATTACCCTATCTCACCAGCTAGGGAAAAATTATTATGCGAAGAGATAGACAGAATGTTGCAATTGAAAGTAATAGAGGTTGCTGATAGCTCCCCTTGGTCTTCTCCAGGTGTTCTTTTGGTAAAGCCAGGAAAAGTCAGATTTTGCCTTGACTCTCGTAAGTTGAACGAGGTCACTATTAAAGATGCCTACCCCATTCCAAATATTGATGGCTTAATTTCCCGATTGCCTCCAGTAAATGTAATATCAAAAGTAGATCTAAAGGACGCATTTTGGCAGATTAGTTTGTCAAAAGAGTCCCGTCCAAAAACAGCCTTTACTGTCCCCAATCGGCCACTATATCAGTTTGTGAGGATGCCTTTTGGGCTATGTAATGCCCCACAAACTATGTGCCGATTGATGGACAAGGTGATACCCTACGATTTGAAAAGCCACGTTTTCGTATATTTGGACGATCTACTTGTGGTATCACATTCTCTGGATGAGCACATCGTACACCTTTTACAAGTAGCATCTTTATTAAGAAAAGCTGGCCTAACCATTAATACCAAAAAGAGCCAGTTTGGATTAAGTAAGGTGAAATATCTGGGCTATGTGGTAGGCAACGGTAACATAATGGTTGACCCCGACAAGGTCAAGGCAATTTCGGACTATCCCATTCCCAAAACTGTCAAGCAATTGCGACAATTTCTAGGCCTAGCTGGCTGGTATAGGCGCTTTGTTGCAGACTATGCCTCAGTCACATTTCCCTTAACGGAGCTTCTATCGAAGAAAAAATCTTTTGCTTGGAATCCTGATGCCCAAAGAGCATTTGATGCCTTAAAGAAAAATTTAACCACAGCCCCGTTTCTTGCCCATCCTGACTACAGTAAACCGTTTATTGTCCAATGTGATGCCAGTCAGTATGGAGTAGGTGGTCTGTTGGCTCAACGGGACGATAATGGGGATGAGCGCCCAATAGCGTTCATGTCCCATAAATTGAATCGAGCCCAGAGAAACTACTCCGTTACTGAACTGGAGTGCTTGGCAGTAGTGCTTGCCATCAAGAAATTCCGCTCTTATATTGAAGGACACCCGTTTACTGTAGTCACAGACCATGCTAGCCTTAAATGGCTCATGGGCCAAAAGGATTTGAGTGGGAGATTGGCAAGATGGGCGCTTAAGTTGCAAGGATTTAATTTTTCGATAGAGCACCGTAAGGGAAGTGAGAATGTGGTAGCAGACGCTTTGTCCCGGTCTTTTGATACAAATTTGCCGGTAGTGGAAGCTTTGGAAATTGAATCCCTGCCCATAATTGACCTCTCTTCTGAGTTTTTCGAATCTGAGGAGTATAGTACTGAACTGCCAGATTTTAAAATAATGGGTAAATTCATTTACAAACGAATAGAATTTGATAGGGGATCAGAGGATGATTCATTTTGTTGGAAATTGTTGGTTCCTGAAGGCCTAAGAAAGGAGGTACTGGTAGCTTCACACGATCAGCCGTCAGCATCTCATGGGGGGATTGCAAAAACCTTGGATAGGGTACGTAGGTACTTCTACTGGCCAGGGATGGTGGCAGATATTCGCAAATATGTTACCAGGTGCGAATTGTGTACTACGTCAAAAACTCCTACTAGAACTTTACGTCCTCCCATGGGTCAAATGGCTGAATCTGAACGACCTTTCCAGCGTCTCTACGTAGATTTTATTGGTCCCTTTCCACGAAGTAAGAGTGGAAATATAGGTGTTTTTATTATCCTTGATCATTTTACCAAATTTTCGTTTTTAAAACCTCTCAAGAAATTGAATTCTAAACTAATAATCGCTTATTTGAAGGAACATATTTTTGCTTGTTTTGGGGTTCCGGAGGTCATAATTTCTGACAACGGGAGCCAATTCAAAAGTAAAGACTTCATTGAATTTTTGGGGAAGTATGGCATTAAACACATGTTAACCGCTGTGTATTCGCCACAGGCGAATGCCAGTGAACGTGTTAACAAGTGTGTTAATGAGGCTCTCCGTTCTTATATTAGAAAAGACCAAAGGAATTGGGACATATTTTTGAGTGACATTAATAGTGCCCTTCGAAATAGCATTCACCAAAGTCTCGGATATTCTCCATATTTTGTAGTATTTGGTCAGAACATGTTAACACATGGTAAAGATTATCAAATACTCCGTGATTTAGGGGTTCTAACAGAAGCTACTTCTCCAATCGACCGTCAGGATAAATTCCAAATTATCAGGGATTCAGTTAAAAATCGAATGAAAGCGTCATATGAAAAAAATGCTCACTCTTATAATCTCCGGTCTAAAGCTAGAAACTTTGAAGTGGGACAAATCGTCACTAGAAGAAATTTTGCTCAAAGCAATCTTTTACAACACTTCAACGCGAAATTGGCACCAACAGGTGTTAAAAGTAAAGTACTAGAAAAACTAGGAAATTCATATTACGTTTTACAAGACTTAGAAACAAACAATAAATCCACCTACCATATAAAAGATATATGGTAAGAATACTTCGCCTACTCCTTATTTTTTTTTATTTTTACATAATCATTGTAAGTACAGAAGGAAAGAAAAATCTAAACTGAAATGTTTCGACAAATTTAGATCTCACCCTTTTCCAGTTGCTATTTTTCGGTTTCCCTTAATTAGCATCTGTTTTGTGATGGGTGGTATTGGAAAACCTATAGAAAATTGCGATTTGAATCTAACGGGTGTTAAAAGTGCTAGTCAACCAACATAACACATTTACCTCATACCTATAAGACAAAATTATTAAATTGTGAATGATCAAACAAACAAATTGTAGCACAAAGCAAAATAAAAATTTTTGGAGACTTTGACGTAACTACAAACAAGTATTTTTTTTACTACCTGCTAGTTATATGTGTTACATAACTAAGCTGCTCACAAGTTTTTTTTTCATTAACGCGTAGAACATTCTATTGAAAGTCATCAGAGTGATCATATTACATTACATTAAAGAGAATTGATATTAAATAAAGTGAAAGTGTAACACATTTTTTTATATAATTCCATTAAACAAATTCTAAAGTTTTAAATTAAATCTTTTTAAATTCCCAAATTTTATTGAAGGGGAATTCTCAAATAAATAATAGTTTTGGGACTCTAAATTGGAGTCTCACCCACACGTGGTGATTACCTAATCACCGTGGAGGTATTGATACACCCAGAACATTTTATATAATAGTAAGTATCATGTCTTTTTGTTAAGCTTATTGCATCAAATGGGATTTTTCACTAACTAGAGTGTTTATTTTAGAAAATATCACAAATTATCCGAAATAAACTCATTTCAAAGTGCATAGCTGAGCACAACATAACACGCCATCACCCTTCGATTCCAAATCGCTCATAGAACTAGAGAACTACCCTGTCTCTAACTATATATCTAACCACGTTTGCAACTGAGAAACTCAAGTAGATGTTCACACAATTTCCAGCACAAAACCTTGCTTCAACAGGGGTGAAACCGCGTGGGTTTCCTCGTTAATTGCTGCAATTACGACATCACCAAAATTTCTTTTGATGATCTATGAACACCTAACACTTATCTTTACACTATTACAAATCCTAGTATCTGATACCAAAAAACTACCCAATAAATTACTATATAAAAACCTTAAAATCCTAAAATTAATTTGCTAACAAACCGATTATATAACCTAAAACTTAATAAATATCTTAACCCTAACCAATAATTGACTCCAATATGTAATCCTTATTTACTAAATATTAAGGTGTACAATTAAAATAATAAATAACATTAAACAAAAATAACATAATTTTATAAATAAACATATATTCTTAATTTTATATTACAATTTATTTCTAACAAATAATAACAATAATATATACATATTAACAATCTTAAGATTCACTATTGAAACATAAAACTTTAAACAAGAAAAAATGTTTACCTAGTAAAAGGATTTAAATATTGATTATCTTTTAAAAAAACTAAAATCTTGTAAATTCCTAAAAGAAATATATATATACCTATAACCACTAACAAAACATAATGCAAAACCTTAACCGAAAACCCTAATTCCTAAATTACAACAGCAACAATTTCGTATCCATCAAATCAACAGGCCTGCTGACTACGT
>MINK01003367.1:0-10374 GCA_001735545.1 Phormia regina
TTTTTATAATATTTTTGCTTTATTTTATGTTCTTTACCCATCATATAACACGCATTTGACATGACTTTTATTACAATAGACTTCAATTTCAAATGAGTGTTTGTGTTGTATTTTTTGTATTTATTTTTTAAAGGTAAATTTCTATAAAAAAATTGGAACTCACTCATGAAATTTCCCGAAAACTGCCTACTGTTGCTTTTTTTTTTTTCTTTTTCAGACAACAAACTCCTGTTAGACTCCCAGCAGAAGCCAAAGCAATTGACCATTGTCCAGGAACAAAAAAAAAAAACATCAAGCTGCAGCATTATTTGTTATAGGGAGAGAAAGTAGAGTAGCTCGATTTTTTTTTCTGTTTCCAACAAACACCAAAATGCAAGTGAGTTGCCGAAAAAAAAGCAAAACAAGTTCAACTATAAAAGTCTAGAAATTGACAAAAAATCGAAATTAATAATGCTATTATGGGTATGAGTGGAGGGGTAGGAGGCAGCATATATATTTTTTATATTACACTCATAGACATTTAACTGGACGCTCAAATGAAAACCGTAATACCTAGTATTTCTTTTTTTTGTAGACATTTTCATTTATTTGCCTCATTTTCGCAAAACAAGCAAAAGTCGTTTAAGCAAAATAAGTACAGGGTGGTACCAAGTGGTCATCATCGTATCATCAATGGCAGTTACAGCAGCAAAGGCTCATATATGAACACTCTCCCACACTCATATACACATACATTTAACTCATATCATTTTTTTATTTTATTGTTAATGTTCAACGACTAAATAACGGTGTTGACGTTGAATGCCAATGACGCTGATGACGATGATTCAAATGATGATGATTAAGTTGACTTGTTTCTTTTTTATTTTTACAAAGTCTTTCCATAACTCCTTTTATATCTTCGAAAGAGATTTAAAAGAATGAAATGTTTTGGTATTTTACCAGTAATTTTTATTGGATACAATTTTTTATTTATTAAGTTTTTCTAGATAAAATTGTTAATGAGTATTTTCACTAATTGGTGAATAAAATCAAAACTTATGCCTTGATTTTAATGAAATATATCGCGTTTTATTTTCAACATATTTATTTTAGCGATTAAAGAATAAAAGTGGTAATTTTTGACACTTTCAATTTTTATGATTTTTTAAAAAAAAATATTTTTTCTTTGTAATTTTGTATATTTTTTTTTTCAGAAAATGACTTAATATCTCCATAACTGTTGGCCCTATTACAAAATACCATGCAATTTGGAACATAATAAAGACTCAAATAAAAATATAAGAAAAAAAATATAAAAATAAAGTTAAAGTTTGGACAAGGCAAATGTTCTGGATATTTTGGGACGTTGAGATTTTTGGAACAAAATTAATTATTTTAAAGAACTTTTGTTGTAATATCGGAATATCAAATAATGTTGAGAATTTATGTTTTTTTACAAATAAAAGCAGCTTTCATTGTAGTTCCACCTCGATATTAATATCCAAGTTTATTTATTATTCGGTCAAGACCCACTATATAATACTCTATATCATTGTGTCTGACCATAAAAATCCGAGAATATTAGATTTGTGGTCAATTGTAGACCAACACTATTACTAAAAAACAAAATAAATATTAACTAACTTCCGTTTGGGATTCATACGCATTAAAGTGATTTTTGTAAGTTGTGTTTATATGGGAGCAACTCTTCATTATGGACCGATTTTCATATAATTTGGTACAATGATTGATACTTGTATAGAACATCATTTCAAGGAGTTTTTAAGTGTTGACATATTTCCTGGGAAAACATCTATATGGAGGCTATTATGTGATAATGTTCCGATCACAAACAATTTCTATAGGTTTCATCCTTTTAACAGCAAAAACTCCTAAGAGCCAAATTTCATTGAGCTAGTTCAGCCAGGCGGACAGATCAATTTAAAAAGTGATTCTGAGTCGATTAGTATACTTTAAGTTCGGTGTTAGATAACAGTTGCTATGAATTACAAACATCAGTATAAATGCGTAATACATTCACCACCTACAATGGTGTAGGGTATAAAAATAAGTTATCAACAGACAAAGTTATAAATAAACGAGATAGGCACCATATTCGCCATCTTAATGACAAAAAAATTTTCGCCTTAAAGTATGCTTTTAAATTTTTACATTTATAAATCTACAATAAAATGCTTAATATACATATCTCGGTTGTTTGGGAACATTTTGATCCTTGAACTATTTGTACACAATTTCGTTAACATTTCACTTTATGGGATAATAACTGGAAACACAGGGTGACCATTTCATACTTTTCTGCTAATGCTTCTGAAGCAAAAGCATGTATGACAACGAAATTTTATAATTTGGGCTTAACAGTCATCAAAGTTCTAGTTGGGAACAAGTTTAACCAGTGAGAGCTAATGAGCAATTACCGACTCGAGCGCAACAACAATCTGTGAAAATGTTCAGATATCAGATAAGGAACTATAGTTTATTGAACCTAAAGATGAAACTTAAACATGGCGCATGCCTTGCACTAGGTGCAATATTGAGAAACTCACTTAGCAGAACGAAGCATTTGGGGCAAATTGAACCTAACGTTGTAAACGCTGTTAAAGATGTGGTTACATAGGGTCGTAATCCGACATCCGGTTCGAAGGACCATAAACAAGCATTGAAACGTGAACATGGCGTATGCCTTGCACTGGGTGCAATATTGAGATACACACTTAACACCGCCAAGCATTTGGGGCAAATTGAACCTAACGTTGTAGATGTGGTTACATAGTGTCGTAATCCGACATCCGGTTCAAAGGACCATAAACAAGTTTGTAATCATAAATTGCCTTGTTGTCTCCGTTTAGTGCTACCAAAGCACAGTTTGTGGACTACAATTAGGCACCAGCATAATGGAATACATATTTTCTGAGCCGCTACACACTTCATCAGCATTCTTGTTGTCTTATACATTTGGGTTTCATTGAAACCTAAACAATAAAAATTACATACAAATATAATTATTTTTAAATGTATTCATATAATAGAATCATAGTATGTTGCTCTTAGTTTATGGTCACTAGAACAATATTTTATTTGCATGTGATTATCATCCACAAATGATTTCATTCCTTTACATTCTTATTATATCCTTTATATTGATCCCTGGTGTAAGCTGTTTTGTATATGTATGTAAGTATGTATTTCTCCAAAAAATATTTTAAGTTCTATTTCGTTTTTTGCATTTCAGTTTTATAATTTTTTTCCCTTTTTTATTTTTTGTGTTCATTTCTTTTTTTCTTTTAGTAAGTGTAGGTTATTTTTTTTTTTAGATGGCCGCGAATTTATTTGGCATGTGTTTTATTTGTGCCACTGTTGTAAGCCAAAATAAAAAATTAACAACAAAAAATATTAAAAAAAAAAACTAAAAATAAAAAATAACATTTTACTCATACTCTCAATATTATTGGTCAAAACTCATTTTCGTTGTACAATTTTTTTGTGGTGTCTGGCTGGAACAGCATCAGTGCTTCAACTCAACCAAATTGTACATCTCTTTACTCGTTGGTTTGGTCATTGTTATTTTTAATTCTGACAAAAAATAGAAATAAACCACGATCTTCGTCGAAGAATGTTAAAATAAATAATAAAACAGCGAAAAAAACAAAAAACAAAATAGAACAAGCGAAAAAGAAATTAAAATGAAATGATGTTGGTGATTTTAAGCAACGACATAAAAATAGAAATAAATATTATAAATTTTGAAATGGGTGATTCCCTGGAATTTTGAACAATTAAAGGAGAGGATATGATATTAGCAACAGAAAATAATTTGGATATTAACTAAAGGCAGTAATTGAAGTTAATACTGTATTAGCCATAATATATGAATATTAGAGGTATACCCTACCTTATTACAGTCCTGGTATCTAGAGTAGCTTTTCTATTTCTTATATGTATATATTTACGTTGGATCTCTAACATGTAAATTCTTCATGTAAACTCCCATATAAAATTGTTTTGTTATATTGGTCAAAACAAAAAGTATTACACAAAAAAAATTTACATATTTCCGTTCTATAATATTTTGTTCCATTTTTTATTTTGGCAACACAAACAAAAAAATAAGAAGAAAATGTACCAAACAACAAGTTATGTTGTACCCATCTACCTTTACTCATACCAAACACCTCGACCAACAAACACCAGTACACGAGAAAATAACTCAGGGTCTTAAAAATGAAAACGTATTAAACAAACACTACACCACCCAGTCTTACTTATCTACACCTATACTCACATACAAACACATACAATACATATGATGCCATCTGCAACACAGAGGTAGTGGCCTGTGTTTTTTGGCTTTTTGGTCACTTGAGTACATGCGTTTGCGAAAAAAATAATAAGAAAAAAAACAACCAAAGTGTTCATAACCCATCCATTCATTCAGTCATACAAAAAACCTCTTGCCACCCAATTGCTTTAAGCTTTGTAACTTTTTCTAGCCCTCTTTTTTATAGCAGGGGTACGCGCTGCTATAGAGTAGAATATGTTTAATATATCTTTATTTTTGTTTTTTTTTTCTCATTTTGTGGCAACTGTTTTCGTAGCAAAACCAAAGAAATACAATGAGAATACAACAAAACAAAATTAACAAATCAAAAAAATAAAAAATAAAAAATCGCGCAACTGTAAGTATTTTGATATTTATTGTTGTTTTTGGTTTTATTTAGTTTTATGCTGCCTGGACCAACTGACTACTATTGTGATACTTATGTATGTTACGTTTGGGGTAATACATATGGCGTGCAGATGAATAAGTATCACGCGAAATTTTCATTTTTTTATTTTCATTTTGTTCTGAGCTTTTTAATTTTATTTTTGTTTTGAGCAAAACGACTATGAGGACGACTGTGTTGCTGATTAAACATTAATTAAGGAAAACAATGCTATACACAACAACATAACTGTACTATGTTGCATAAATATATGAGAATATTGTATATGTGTGTATGTAAATACATATACAACTATAAAATACTTTAGCAAACTCAAATACTACGATTGGAGCATTTCTTTTACTTTATGGTCATTTGTGGATTTCGTAAAAAAATATAGGAATTATATAAAAAAAATGGTAAAGAAGGACTAAATGGAGTCCTACGTTAGATTTGTGAATCTTATACTTACATTTGCTATAAAAACTAATTTTGAATAAATGCTATAAAAAATAAACTAAGAATAAGAAAAGATCTTGAGATAAAATTAAATTTAAGAAAAACATCAAAGCAAATTGTACGATTACTTGCTATAAAATAATTTTAACAAGTAAATATAGCAAGACGATGGTAAAACAATAACTAAATTTACTCTAAAAATTATATTTTAAGAATAGATACTATAAAAACTTTATTCTTAAGAAAATTTATTATAAAAATTAAATTTAAGGAAAATTTACTATAAAAATTAAATTGTAAAGATTTGCCATAAAAAATTAATTTTAGAAAAAATTTACAATAAAAATAAATGTAGACAAAATTTATTATAAAACTAAATGTAGGAAAAATTTACTATAAAAACAAAATTTACCATAAAAACTAAATTGAGGAAAATTTTTCTAAAAAAATTAAATTTAAGGAAAATTTACTATAAAAACTAAATGGAGGAATAATTCACTAAAAAAAATTTACTATAAAAACTAAATTAAAGGAAACTTTACTATAAAAATTAAATTTAGGGAAAATTTGCTATAAAAACTAAATTTAAGGAAAATTTGCTATAAAAACTAAATTTAGGGAAAATTTTCTATAAAAACTAAATTTAGGGAAAATTTACTACAAAAACTAAATTAAGTGAAAAATTACTATAAGAACTAAATTTAGGAAAAATTTACTATAAAAACTAAATTTTGGGGAAAATTTACTATAAAATCCAAATTTAGGGAAAATTTACTATAAAAACCAATTTAGAGAAAATTGCTATAAAAACCAAATTTAGAGAAAATTTCTATAAAAACAAAATTTAGAGAAAATATACTATAAAAATATACTATAAAACTTTGGAAAAATTTACTATAAAAACTAATTTTAGAAAAAATGTACAATAAAATTTTAGAAAAAATTTCCTATAAATATTGATCTTTTAAAGAAAATTCCCTAGTACAAAATTACTATAAATAGTGAAATTTTCGGGAAATTTTCCAATTAATAGTGAAATTTTAATTAAAATTTACTAATAAATAGTGAAAATATTCTATAAATAGTACAATTTTAGTGAAAATATCCTGTAGGTAGAGAAAATGAAGTGAAAAATTCCTATAAATAGTGAAACTTTAATAAAAACTTCCTATAAATAAAGAAACTTTAGTGAAAAGTACCTATAAATAGTGAAATTTTAGTAAAAATTCTAATAAATAGTAAAATTTGAATGAAAAATTCCTGTAAATAATGAAAATTAAGTGAAAAATTCATATAAGTAGTGACATTTTAGTGAAAAGTTCCTACAAATAGCGAAATTTAAGAGAAAATATCCTATAAATATTAAAATTTTAGTGAAAATTTCCTGCAAATAATGAAATTTTTGTAAAAAATTCCTGTAAATAGTGAAATTATAGTGAAAATTTAGTGAACATTTTCTATAAACAGTAAAATTTTAGTGAAAATTCTTATATATAGTGAAATTTCATTGACAATCTCGTATAAATAGTAAAACTTTAATGAAAAATTCCTGTAAATAATGAAAATTAAGTGAAAAATGCATATAAATAGTGAAATTTTAGTGAAAATTTTCTATAAATAGTGAAATTTTAGTGAAAATATCCTATAAATATTAAAATTTTAATGAAAATTTTCTATAAATCGTGAAATTTTTTGAAAATTTCCTTTAAATATATAAATATTAAATTTAGTGAAAATTTCCTATAAATGGAAAATTTGGTGAAAATTTTCCTATAAATTTCCTGTAAATAAAAAAATTGGTGAAAATTTCCTTTAAATAGAGATTTTTTAATGAAAAGTTACCTATAAATAGTGAAATTTTAGTGAAAATATCATATAAATAGTAAAATTTCAGTGAAAAAATCCTATAAATAGTGAAATTTTAGCAAAAGTTTCTTAAAAATAGTGATTTTTTTTGTAAATAGGAAATTAAGTGAAAATTTCCTTTAAATAGTGAAATTTTAATGAAAAGTTACCTATAAATAGTGAAATTTTATTGAAAATATCCTATAAATGGTAAAATTTCAGTTTCCTACAAATAGTAAATTTTTTTGAAAATTTCTTATAAATAATGAAATTTTAATAAAAATTTCCTATAAATAGTGACATTTTAGTGAACATTTCCTATAAATAGTGAAATTTTAGTAAACATTTCCTATAAATAGTGAAATTTTTGTGAAAATTTCCTATAAATAGTAAAATTTTAGTGAAAATTTTCTATAAATAGTGAAAATTTAATAAAAATTGCTTATAAATGGTGAACATTTTCTATAAGTAGTGAAAACTTTTTATAGATAATAAAAGTTTATTGAAAATTTCCTATAAATAATGAAGATTTTGTAAAAATTTAAATTAATTTTATATATTACTGTAGGGTATACACATACATACTTAAAACAAAATAAAATAAATTTGGAAAAAACACCGCAAGTGAGCATTATTATGTTTTGTACTTATTTGCAACATCATTATCCTGTACATACATATGAATATGTGTGTCTCAGTGTTTGTAAGTATAAAGAACACAAGAGAAAAAACAAAATAATAGTAAAAAAAAAATAAATCGCGGAATTTCTATAAAAATGCAAAATTACGTATTCGTATTTTTTTACAAATTTATTTGTATTTGCATGTATATAATATTTTGATTTTATTTTATTTTTCTATTTTAACATACACTACCGCCGTATAGCTAGCACCACCCTTCTCTAGTTGCATTCATTTTTTTCTTAGTGCTTATGCCGTTTGACCATCGACCAAAAACTCCAATAATGTTTTATCATTTCCTCTATGCGGAATTTCTCGCTAAAGATGACGATGATGACGACGGCTATGTTGCTGATGGGTGTTAGCTGTACCCCATGGTGTTCGCTTTTTGTTTTTTTTTTTTTTGTACAAAGTGTTCGTTTGTATACAAGAGTATGTAAAAGTGTAGTGGTCAATTTTCTTGCTACACTTTTTTTCGCTATTGTAAAAATTTTTGGCAATTGCCAAAAAACGAAGAAATCATTGACAGACATAATAAATTAAAAATGCCAAATTTTTTTGTGCTTTTATTTTTAGATTTTTTAATGGTGAAATAAAATTAAAAAAATAATAATAAATTTACAATTGTTTATGTATGTAAAAGTATATACATATGTGTATATATATAAGTAGTATATAGGTACTTATACTTTTAACTCCCTTTTGTGAAAATGAGCAAAATAAGAAAATACAGTGAGTTTAATAAATATTTATGAAAATTAAAAATAAATATTAACGGAAGTAGAGGAAGAGGATTATGATTGATAAGAATGAAAAAGGGTAAAGGGGGGTTTATTAATAGCTATTGGTTTGTTACAAAAAAAAAAAAAAAAATAATCTTTTTAAAAGAATGCAAATAATATTAATAATAGAGTCTATAGCTTAATATTTTAAAATCTAATCACTAGTATAACCTTTGATGCTGCTAATAGTTTAGTTTGTATTTTAGTATAAATATACTACAGTTTTTAATAAATTCTGCAATGAAATTTTATAAACCAGTTATATTTTATAACCTAAACTATAGTCTGGTATATAGTTCAGACTGCAGTGTAATACTACACCTAATCCGAAGTCTAGTTAATAGTTCAGTTTATGTGCCAGCCTATAACTCAATGCAGAATTTAGTCTATACACTACTCTATAGTCTAGTGTGTAGTTTAGTATAGAGCATAATTTATAGATCATCCTATAAACTAATTCGAAGACTTATAAGCAGTATAGTCTGAAGTCTAGTTTATAGTCTAAGCCTTATACTAATCTATAAATATCTTACACTATTCTCTCCTCATTATCCTAGTCCACACTCTTGTCTATATTCTACTCTAGAGCTTTAACTTTATTCAAATTCTTAGAAATCTTCTCTTTATTGGAATACAAATTTTCAATAATATAACCATATTAAAGTATTTCTATAATTATTTTCTTAAGGAATGTCCTTTTATAAATTTTATTAAATTTTTCTTATTTTTAAATAATTCCCAGAAATATATATTTTTTCTTCTTATTTTTATATAAAATTTATTGATTTTATGTATTTTGTTGCTTGCTTTTTTTTTCTTCTTATTTCATTCTGTAATGTTCAAGTTTGATAAATTCTTTAATTAAAACAAAACACACAATTATACTAAATGCAAAATAAGTAAAACTATGACCAGACTTCCTATCTCCATCTACACAAATTTTACCTCCAACTCTTATATTTAAGTAGATGCTGCTTTCTGTATTTAACCAAAAAATATTCAGAATTTGAATATTTTCTATAAATCCAGACAATTATACACAGTCTAAGTGTATGTGTTTAAATGTATGTAAGTGTATTTGTGTTTAAATATTATAAACTCTAAGTTAAAACAAAATATTATCATACCACCATTATAAGGCGTAATAAAATTTACCATCACCATCACCACCATCATTTTAACATTTACAAATACTAATTTAAATTCTACCTCTTTTAAAACCACTGCAACATCTTACACTCACATACACGTATAAAATTCTGCATACTACTTAATATATGCAATCTATCTCTAATATTATATACATAAAATGCATTTTACACTAATAATAATGCAAAATAGTAAAAGCAAAGTATTTATATGAGCACGAATGTCTCTGTAAAAGTAAATATATGTATATGAATATCTATCTATATATATGTATGTATTTAGAGACTAAAAGAAGAGTAGTAGTAACATTAGACTACTTGTCATTATTGTTCATTTACTTAAAAGTTTCTAACAATTTTATGAATAACAAACTTAATGCACACACACACCAACATACACACTTGTTCATATTAGAGCATAAGCAAGCAAACAAATAAACTAACTAACACATACATTGAAAACGCCTAAATTTTTTGTAGAAAATTAGAGAAAGCAGTAGTAATATTGTTGTAGTATTTTCGAAAAGTAGCAGCAGCTTTATGTCCTTTAACTGAATTAACTTGTTCCCTCATCAGTTGTTATACACATACAAATAAACATATTTATACGCACATACTGTCTTTAGTTATACAGCCAGACAGACAAACAGACAAACATGTAAGACATATATATACTATATAGAACGACAAGTAATAGTCATGATGCATAAGGACTTGAGCATAAAACAGAGGCAGTGCTAGGAAAGGGAACTT
>MINK01003368.1:0-18519 GCA_001735545.1 Phormia regina
TTACTTTAAGTTTTTAATCTCTTTTTATTTGTATTTTTCTTAGCATTTTCGTTTTCTATTTCTGTTGCTTTTAACATTTTGGCAAGGACAACTTTTTGTCAGCCAATTCATCCATAAATAAATTTTACAAGCAGAAGAGAAAACAAAACTTTTTCAAACTCGCAAAAGTATGTATGTATGTAGTAGATGAGTTAACAGGAAGATTGCTCTTTACCAATAGCACCAATGACGTTGTGACACTTACGTCTGTTTAAAAGTGATTGAGATGGTGTTTATGATGCTAAAGTATGGATGGTAGTTATAAAGTAGTAGTTAACACTGACAATTAAATTGAGGATATTCACAGTTAGTTGCTAATATTTTAAATGAACAAAAATAATTAAGAATTAATAGCTAATATTTTTGATAATATTTATTATAGCCTTCAACACGGGGGTAAAGAGTGTATATACGTTTGTCATCTCGATTGTAGTTTCTACAGAATTCCTCTCAAGACTCTGAAAAGTATATGTGCAGGACCCTTATTGATAGTGAAGTTGATATTTTGTCTGTTGAAATCAGTTTTTAGAAAGCCCTAGTTATCGGAAATATATGTTTAATACATAAAATTCTAAGAAATATTCCATTAAAGAAGAACGCTAATAAAAGTGAACAAAATTTGTATATATGTAGCCGAGATATCGCCTAAAATGCGAAGATACCTCCAAAAATGGCATATATCGACTCCGAAATAATTGTATGAAACTTTATTGAAATATTTTGAATGGTTCCAATTATTTTTTAGAAGCACAAATATCTATCTGGTCTTTGGACAGAAGGAGAACCTCCGAAACTGTTGAACTCATTTAATTATTTCTTATTTAATATCCGAGGTTACCAATTTTGGAGGTCTTCCCCCCAGCTCACAGAGCAGCTAGAAACTTGTTCTCCACCAAAAAAAGAGTAGAAAATACCTCAGTAATAACTATGTGAAATTTCATTGAAATATATATGTATCCATTCAAAAGTTACAGATATAACAGCTGAGCTCTTATGTATATTAAATGCTGCGGCACAAATTTACTATAGAAATTAAGGAAAATGTGCACATTTCGCTGAAGGGGCGTCAAGTTTTAGTTAGTTTCTAAATGATCGTGTAAAGTATTTAGTGTCATTGTAAAGGTTAGCACTTGAAAAATTATAATATATAAATAATAAAGTATTTAAACTAAATTTGTTTTTAAATTTATCCAAAAACGAAAATTTTTTGCATTTGGTGTTATTTTTGGAAAAAAATATATTTGAACTTCAATATAATCTATATTAATTAAGTTATCATTTTATCCTTAAAGAAAGAAGATAAATAGATTCCCATTTTCCTACTCCAAAATACCCAAAATTACCGTTCGGGGAAAGCCTTGTTGATTGAAATGATTACCCTGCCGTTATAAGGGGTCTGCAGAAAATACTTTTACGGTGTGTACCTACCATATAGGGCTAAAAAATTTAAATAGTTTTAAGTCGATTCCAGCTTTGCGATTTGAGAACATAACAAAAAAAGAAAACAATAAATTCCAAAATTGACAACATTTGGATAGGGTCTGTGGGCAGACTTTTGTCCCAAACTCTTTTGGATATACTTTACACACATTTACATTAAAATTTCTTTTGAAAACTTAAAAAAATAAAGCTCAGAACAAAAAAACTAATTTTATCACTGAATAAATATTGCCACCTTTTTGCAAAAGAACCCAAAAATGTACAATTTAATTTTAAAGTTCCAAATTTAGATTAATATAACGTTTTAACGGGCTCTTATTATATGATTGTTGCAGCAATATTATTTAGAATTTTGTAGAGAATCTGTCAAATATGTTAAGGCCGACAAAGCTAAAAAAACACGAGATTAAAAATTAGGTAAAAATTTATTTCTACCCGAATATCTTTTAAACTAAAGGTGATAATTTCCATTTTATTGAGATACCTATAGCAATTCTTTAATTACTGAATTATTTCCAAAAAAGAAAAAAAAAAAACGTTTTGGAACCACTGTGTGACAGTTTAAATTAGTATATAAAGGCATACTTTAGGGCGCATATTTTAATATCGCTAAAGTGGTGAATGGTATAAAATAATTAGTCTGTGAACCGCCTTACTAAAGTTTCCAACAATGCTTGACTGGTTTATGATGCCAAAAAGAAAATACTAAAAATAACAAAAAATACATAAAAAAGTATTGAATCCAAACATAAAGAATAAAGAAAAAACCTTTTTCCCATAAAAAATCATAATCAATTTGTACATACGAGAACATCATTACGTTTCTAAAAGTTTGAAAAGGATTTTCCTGTAGATTTCAAAAAATAAAACTTTTATTCTTTGCAAAAGATACTTTTGTGGGATTTGTTGTTTTTTTTTTTATTGTCTTTGTTCTTTTTGGCACAGTTCTTATACTGACAACGTCATCAAAGTTTTATTTGACATGCTACATATGAAAAGTTTTTCTTTCCTGTCACTCTTTATTTTTGCTCTGTACTAATTTCTACTTGTTAATTATGTTTGTATATGTGTGTGTTGTTGTTTTTTGGTCTTATTTTTAGGATGTTGCATAATTAAATAGTTTAAGTAATTGATTAAGTTTTCGTGACATAAATAATTAGAAACAAGTGGCTGTAAAGAGTTTGTTAAAATGTAAAGTTTTTGTTGCCAAAAGAGTGCAATTAGTTGGAAATATACTAAAAATAATAAAATTGTTAGAAATACCAGATTTTTCTCTTAAAAAATACAACAAAGTTTTATGATGCACAGTGGTTCTGAAACACTTTTTTTAAATTCTGTAACTATTGGACCGTTAGAGATATCTCAATTAAATTTAACATGATCAGGAGCTGAGGTAATTTTGAGTTGAATTGGAGGAATACGAGTTTCTAATGGGTCTGTGGAGAACAGTGTTGCCAGAACTTCTCAGAGAAAAAGTGCTAAATGGCAATTAAAAAAGTGCAATTTAGAAAAAATAAGTGCTAGATGACTGTTAAAAAAGTGCAATTCTTTAGAAAAAGTGCTAAATTTTAAATAATGTAATTTTTGTTATTTATGCATAATTTTTATTTTTTTTTTGGAACAATTTGTATGGTATAAGCACATTAACTTTATATCTTCATATACGTACTTAGTCATATTATTTTTTGGTCGAAATTATATTTAATAAATTAGTCTTATTGAGAAATATATAAAATAATTTAAGAAAATAAGACCCTAGAAAAAAATGTTTTACAAGTAGTTCCAAAACACATGAAAGTTGTTTGTTCTACTTTGGCGTTACGACCAACAGTTTTCGTTTCAAATTGTCACCCTTAGAACTAGTTCTTTAGAAGTGTTAGTTAGCAAACACCAATTCTATGGAACGTTAGGTAATGGTTTCAAACCTGTTTTTTATTCTTATGCAAAATTGAATTAATTTCTTTTTCCTTTTTTTCTCAGAAGTGATATAGGAGTCATACAAAATTAATTTTTAAGCACTAGTTCTCTAAAACATTCCTTCAAACGAATATAGAACCGCAAATAATTTCTATTCCATTAGTGTCAGAATTGATTTTGATACCATTAGTTCTGATTGTTATAAAAGAATGTGAACTGGTTCTGATTTCACCAGTTCTAGAAACTAGTTCTAGTTCTAAACAGCTATAAGAACTATTACATAAAATTTAGCTTTTAAAAATTAAATTATTGGGTTCATCTCTATAAAGTTTTTAATTCGTGTATTGGACAAAATATTTGATTCCCTACGTAAGAGCTTTTATTGTGTTTCGGCTACTTTTTTGTGAGAATGGGTATATTTCTTTTATTTTTTTTCATAAGCTGTCCTTTTTATCGGTATTTTCCTAAAGCTTTGTTCACATTTGTCAAATATTTGGCCAAAAATGTGCAACCACTTTTTTTACAAAAAATTGTGTACAGTTTTTTATCATCCAAATTTTTGTAAGACAAATTGAAATATAGATTAGAACATATTTCTTATAGCAGTTACGTAATTTTTGACTAGAATAAGTTTTGGAGTTGACAAAAAACAATTAGTCGGTAAACTAAACAAAAAAATTTTTAGCCTTTTTGTGACATATTTACCCACTAATATAACGAAGGTGTAAAAACTAAAAATAAATGCTAGAATTCCACTTTTAATGCTAAAAAATTCACTTTTTTTTAGAAAAAAGTATCAAAAAGTGATAAATAGTATCAAGCACCTTTTTTCCGCAAAAAAATGCAACACCCGAAAAATAAGTGCTAGAATTGCACTTTAAATGCCGTTATGGCAACGCTGGTGGAGAAGTGTGCAGCTCTCCAAAATTGGTCATATGGGGTATGATCTTTTTTTAATTCGCCAAAAATTCTCTTTTGTTATGACAGAAAAAAAAATTATATAGAAAAGTCCTTGAAAATTTCCACTAAAAATACCCTTACATATGTAGGTTATCTTTTGTAGTTTAAGAGATATTCGGGTTGAAATAATTGTTTACCTCATTTCTGGCCTGTTTTTTTTAGAATTTTTTTAACGTGGCATGTTTAATATTGCCCCAAAACTTATTAAATTTTAAACGATATTGCTGCAAGAATCAAATAAATACATGCATTCGTTAAAAAGTTTTAATAAGCAAAGTTGAAGCTTTATTTTTTTTTTTTGCAAAAACGTGGCAATATTATTCACTGATTAAATATGTTTTTTTTTATTTTTTTGAGGTTTCTTATATTTTTATTTTTTTTTTTTCGAGAGAAATCTCAATGTAAATGTGTATAAGGAGTTTGGTGCAAAGGTCTGCCCTCAAACCCTATACAAATTATGTAAATTTTTCGATTTTTTAAAATCATTTTTATGTTCTCGCATTAAAAAACGGGATTGACCTTAAATTATTTTAATTATATAGCTCTTTATTTAAATTATACACCTAAAAAGTATTTTCTTATGGAGGCTTCTTATAAACACAAGATGACCATTTTTTTTAAATTCTGCGCTTTATACGGATTGGTATTTTGGACATTTTCATGAAAAAAGCGGGTATCTTTTTAATTCTCTGATTTTAGAACAAGTTTATACATATTGTACTGAAACTTTAATAAAATATCACAATTCATTAAAATTTTATTAAGGTTTAAAGATTAACTCTATGTTTAAAAAAACCCAAAAACGCCAAATTTTAAGTTCTTCGAGAAATTCTGCAATCACATTACATTCCCTCAACTTTTTTTCTTAAATTATCCATCTTCATATTCTAACGTTTTCTTAGATACCAAATACTTATATAAAAAATGTATACTTACTTTTCCAAATCTACTCGAAAACACGTCAGCTCTGACCATGTTTAAATCTTATTGAGATATCTCTAACGGTTTAATAGAATTATTTCCAAAAATAAGCGTTTTGGAACCACTGTGTTCTGCTTAAAGCTACAAATAAAGTTTTTTTAAATGTAGTCTTTAATATTTTTAATGAGTCATCTGAAATATAATTATTTATTAGCAATTTTCCTAATTTAAAAGGAAAAGTTTTGGGGTTTTTTATGAGAAATTATTAATTTCAATTACATATTTTGGGTCTAAAATCAGTAAATTTTTTTTGTAAATTAATTAATATATAGCTAATACAGAGAAAAATAACAATTTTATATTATATTGAATAATATAAATAAAACTTGTTGATTAGCAATTAAATATTAGAAATTTTATTAGTTTTATACGTACTAAGGCGTATAATTAATATTAATTAAGTGATAGAACTTCTTCTATCATAGAAGCAATGTATCCAGATCAGGGATGAAACTGTACTAAATGAAATAAAAAATGTACTTTTAGGACTTTTATTGTACTAAAATAAAAAAAATTTAAAAAAAAAAAAAAAAATAAATACTATACCTTGGGTTTCAAACGTCGAGTCTACATTAGGGAAATATGTATCAAGACAAAAGTCAAATTTTTGTTTGAGTTGCAGATAATTTTTTATCTCTGTTATTTATAGAAAACGTATATCAAGATGTCGTTTTTTACCAAGCATTATAAAGTTGTCAGAGCTCGAGCACTAAAAATTTTCTTTTAACAAATCTTTTGGCAAATAAATAATAATAAATGATAAAATTTTGACGTTTGTCTTGATAAAAATTTGTCTAATATAGACTCAAAGTAAAAACGACGTAGCAAAAAAGTGTTACCTACTAACAATAATTAGATTTATATGAGATTCGATTTTAATCTAAGGTATGTTCAGATTAGTCAAATATTTGATCAAAATGACGAAATCTAGCTAATATTTTCATAAAAAAATTAAACACTTTATATTGATTAATGGATTACAAAATATGTGGAACTTAGTACAGGCGTATCCAAATTCTCTTTAAAAATGAAAACATTCAGGTGTGAGTATATTCAAATATTTAGGTATTCATTTAGTTGGATTCAAAGCAAATTTTATTGATTCTAAAATAATTTTTAAAAGAATTCAAATTTGATTTGAGCACATTTTTAACTTTGTACTAAATTAATCACTGGATTACTGTTGTACTTCTGTATATCGATTTGTACTGACAAATTTGTAAGGAAAAAAGTTTCTTTCGTCTTCCGTCTTAGATTTGCATGAAGCTAAATGTAAATGTTGGAGTGTTCATGGGGTGATCCCAAAGATCCTTTAAGGCTGGAGGTAAAAGGGCTTAAAGTAGAGTAGCTCTGACATAAACAATTTTTAATCGCTTGAAAAATTTTTGGTTCTAAATAGATTTCAACTTTATATACATATTATTGTAGGGCTACACAAAACATAGTTTTAAACTTTTATAGTTTTCGGGTTATTTGCGTTTGAATTTTTAAGTACCTCATATAGTTTTTTCATATATATCCTAGTATTTGCAAACTTTTTTTTATTACTTTTTTTAATTAGTGAAAGAACTAGATTATCTACTGAAAAAAAAAAATATATATTTGAAGTCGATATCTTAACGAGTCCAAAAATAAACGAAAAAAAAGGGACTTTGCGTGAGTGTGTCTGTTTTTTTTTTTTTTTTTCAAAAAGTATTTGCTCTTTTTTCCTCTAAAATTAAATCATTTTATACTTTTCTGAAAGGTATCTTCACAGAGATGACTCTAAAATAAAAAAAACAATCCAAAGAACTCAAGTGGTTATGTCATACAAGTTTTGACTTTCTTTTATATTTTCTAAAAGCACAAAACGGCAAGCGGAATATAGCTTAGATATCTATCAGATTAAAAGTAAGTGCTTACTAATCTACTTCTATGTAATGCAGACAGTATGCTGTTATCATTGAAAAGTAACTGCATCCGTAACTGTGTACATGCCATTACCAAGTTTATGCTGGCTAAGTCTTTTTTGTAAAAGTTAAGATTTGTTTAATTCTACACACTCGAGGTAGTCATCTTTTACTCTTTCCCTAAATAATAAATATTTTACTCTTATTTTAGTTTCATGAGTTTCACTTAGTTTTAGCAATTTAATATACATACATAACTACTTTCAAAATTTTAATTACGTATGTATTTACGCATTTGTATTAACTTTCACTTCATTTTACTTCCCATTTTCAACAGTCATGTCAACTTTGCCAGAAGCTTTTAATTACACATTTTGTACTTATTGTAATAATGTAACAGTATAGATACTACTAGGCACAGACTTCTTCAAATTGTTTTAAAATTTAATTAAGTGTTATAATGTGTGTTTGTATTTTAAAATTGCGTGTATTTGACAGGTGTCATATTGTAGGCGTTTTATGTAATTGATATTTAATATAACGTCGAGACATTTATTAAATATAATTATTTAATTTCTTTAAATTGACAAGTTTATGAGAAAATTATTGAATTAGTGGTTGATTGCTGGTTAAGCACAACCAGCAAAAGGAATTGGAGTGAAAGAGGAAGAATTTTACGAATTGGGATGAAACAGAAAGAATTGAAGCAGATGGATGTAGTAAATGAAGGCGAAGATGAAATTGATTATAGTTTATTTACCGGCTTATTACGGCTGTTTGATTTTCAGTTAACGATATGTTCTTCATAAAATGTCTGTTGTTTATTAAAAATTCTTTAAAATGTACATATATTTTTTTCTTTTAGCATATAATATAATGAATAAAAAAACTTATTACATAAAACTAATAAAAATTCTTGGTAATATTCATAAAGCTAACTAACAAAATTTACAGTTTATGCATTTAAATAAGTTTTTAGTTTATTTATATAAAATTTATACAGTTAGCAGCTGAGAAACTCGATTAAAAGAAATTCCAAAAAGAATTATAAAATCTCATTAAAACTTAAAAATAGTAACATACATATGTATGTATGAATGTACGTTGAAATAACTGCGGTTGTTTAACAAAACAGCTCAAGTTTAATATTGTACAATTATATAATAATTGAATTTTATATAACTCATATTTTAAAATCACAACTTATTGCAATAATTAAGTTCTTTTCATTAAAATGATTACTCTAGCGTTGTACAGTGGGGTCAAACGCAAATTATTTGCTAATAAATCTTTATCTCCTAAACTACTGGCTGAATTAAAATGAAATCTATGAAAGAGTTTCAGAGGAGGACCTAATCTTTGAGAAAAATCATCCTGTTGTCGCCATGTAATAACACAAGGATACCAAAATAGACTACCTCGAGTATTTAAAATTAAAAAAAAGTCGTTACTTATACAAATGAAATCCGATTTTAACGATTTTTATATTTCTGTAAAGTGCTTGGACCTAAGTTATCTCTTACAGTTTAAAAGACATTTACACTTGAATTTAGAATTTTTGATTTTTTTGGATCGACTTTCCTTTGTTTTTCGAGAATAAGCCCTAAGGTATACGAAGTAAATTTTTTAAAATACCCTGTCATTTGCTATATATTTCAAAGAATTTTTGGATTATATAAATGCGCAAAATATTCAAAGTCAGCACTCTGAAATTGATATGAAAATTGGCTATTTTTTTACTTTTTACTCAAAGTTCTGTTTAAGAAAAAAATTGTTTCTCTAAATGGCTAATATGGAAATTTTGAAATGATTTGGCCTGAACCCTACATCAGGCATTTTTCGAAAATGGTGAATTTTGGAAAAAGTTTAATTTTATATCGATTAATAAAAAATGTCAAGCAAGTTTTTTTACATTTATTGACAATATTTCATAAAAAATATATTTAGAACGATTCCCGCCTGGGCAAAAACGAATGCATGAGAGCAGTTTTCATGAAAAAGTCAATTTTTTTAACTGCATAAAAAAGCATATTAGCAAAATATTTTCGCCATTATTTCTTATGTAATGTATAAAATACATATCGTTCTTTCACTCCTGAAAAAATTATTAAAAAAGTTTTACAAATAATTTTTTTGCAATTTTTAATATTTAAAGATTATAAAAAATATATAAAAACCAAAAAAGAATGTTTTGTAAAGCAAAACACCGCCTACTTTCCAAAAATTAATAAAGTATTACAAGAATATAAAAATAGACTTAATTACCAATTCATTGATGTATAATATGTATATATGTAGATTGTTTAAAAAGTACTATATCATAGTCTCAAAACTGACAACTCAGGTCAACTCTCACAAAATTCGCTGTTTTGCAATAATGATTTTGCATGTGTGCGTATACGTAATAAACAATTGTATTAGCACGTTTTGGTTGTTGAACGAGATAATATTAGCAATAATCGCTTATATTTATTAAATATTGTTTATTTTTGAAAAACTGCTAAAAATATTTTAATGATTTTTGCTGGAGTATAAGAATGATGTGTATTTTATACATTATATTAGAAATAATGGCGAAAATATTATGTTAATATGCTTTTTTAATAAATTGTATTTTTTTCTCATGAAAAAAATACAAAACTGCGGTACGCAGTTTAGTGTCAAATCGTTCTAAATGTATATTTTTTTATGAAATATTGTCAAAAAATTTAAAAAGGCGCGCGTCACATTTTTTTTATTAATCGATAAAAAAAATTTAACTTTTTCCAAAATTCACCAGCATATTTTAAGAAAGAAATTACATCGTATATCTCAGGACTTGTTTTCGAAGAATTAAAGAAAGTCGAGCTAAAAAATCAAAAATTCAAAATTCAAGTGCAAATATATTTTTTTCATTATCTTGCCAATCACTTTACAGAAATATAAAAATCTTTAAAATCGGACTTCATTTGTATAAGTTACGATTTTTTTAAACTTTTACATACTCGAGGTAGTAAATTTTGACACCCTGTAGATTTTCTTGTGTTAAAACAGAGTGACTACAAAATGATTTTTCTCAAAGCTCCTCCTCTGAAACTCTTTTATACATTTCAATTTAATTCAACCAGTAGTACAGATTTATTACCAAAAAAATTGCGTTTGACCCCACTGTGCGTTGTAAAAGTCGTGGCAAATTAGTTCCAAAGTTTCTGTTGGGTTTTAAGCAAAAATATCTCCTTTTTATTCAAGTATTTGATATGTAAGAAATATTTGGAATATGAATATAAATAATTTATATAAAAATGTTAGTGAAATATAATTTGATCGTAAAATTTTTTTGAAAGACTTAAAATTTGACATTTTTTCAGATTTTTTTCAATAAAATTAATATTTAAACTTTAATAAAATTTAAACATATAACGATATTTTATTGAAATTTTAGTATAATATATATAAACTTGTTATAAATTCATATAATTTAAAAAATGTCCAATTTTTTACATGAAAATACCCAAAACTCCCATGTGTATTATACGTATTAGAAAATTGACTTTTCCTATTGAAATGGTCACCCAGTCGTTAGAAGGGGCAGTACAAATACAGCTATATAATTACAATAATTTTAAATCAAACCCAGCCTTGCAATTTAAAAACATGAGAAAAAAATAATAATAATAATACTAATAATAAAAAAGTACTAAATTTGTATAAGGTTTGTGGGCAGACCTATGCAAAAAAAAAACCTCCATATTTACACACAAAAAAAATTTAAAAAAATGATAAAGTCCAGAAAAAAATAAATAAATTTTATCAGTGAATAAATATTGCCACCCTTTTGGAAAAAATAATTAAAAGTGTTTAAAGTTCAAATAAATATAACTTCTTAATGATTTCATATATTCAGGCGCGGATCCAACTGAAGCTTTTGGGGGAGGAAAATAGAATGATTTTCTTAACTATTTCTTCAAAATTTTTGTTTTAGTATATATTTTTAATTAAGCAGTTTTGGGGAGGGAAATTTTCTTTTTTCCATCCCCGTGAATCCGCACCTGCATATATTAATATCATCCTAGCAGCAATATTATTTGTAGAGATTTACAATATATAACATTTCTTTTCTGTCCTATCATAAATTAATTTTTGCCGATTTTTCTCAAAAAAAAAAAAAAAAAACAAGATGGCCAACTTTGAAGACCACCCACTTCCCTCCTGAACCGAGTTATCTCTAACTGTTATATAGTTATAGAATTATTTCTACTGTAATCACTGTGTGCTTTCTAACAAGAAATTGTAAAATAAAAACAATAAAACAAATCCAGATTGTTTTAAACGAAATAAAAAAATTCAATAAAAATCACAGTATGAATAAAATGATATTGATATTGAATTTCAAAATTGTTAATATCAATGTGAAATAAAACAACGAACTTTTTCATTGTATTTTTGTACTTTTATGGTTTTTAAAGTTTTTAATTTTTATCAGGTTTTTTTATAAGAGTTTTAAAAATGTGGACGTGAATTATGACTACCGCAGGCACTGGTATTATCTGTTTGTGAAATTTCGTGAAAATCGGTTTTATATTTTTGGAATGACTATATAACATATAATATTAAAATTTGTTGGGGATACATCAACAATTTCTTGTAGATTATTGTAATATATAAGATACTAAAAAATAAATACTCCTTAAATAAATTGTCATAAACATTATTCAGTTATTTTATATATTTCCATTTTCTATTAAATGATTACAATTTTAGATTAAAAAAAATCTTAAGAATATTGAAGTATTTATTGATGAATTCAAATGTAATTATTTTTTACTGCCAATAACTGTGATTTATTTTCATGATAGTTCCTTTTTTTTTTGAAATACTTTATAAAAAAACGGCTGTAATTGAAAATAAAGTAACGGAAATTGTACATTTCATTTTGGCGGAAATCATAAAATATTTCCAACTAAAGAAAAGTATATTGGAAATGATGGAAAATAAAAACAACAAACTGTTGAAATGAAAAAGTAAATAAAATATTAAACACACGCACGTCACTTCATATAGTCAAGCAAGCAATCAGTCACTTCATATCCCATCATCAACAACTCGGTAGTAGTTAGTCTTGCTATGCATGAATTTCAGAATGTATGCAACTGCCACATGATGTTGCATATTAAGTATGTGTGTATGAGAATGTATATGTATAAGTTAATAGTATTATGGGGGTAATTTGCGTATATTTATGTAAATATTTGCATATGAAATAAACGTATAAAGGTTCTTTTACTTTAATTCTTAATTTGCACTGTGGGCTGGTAGAAAAATATAATTCTTATCGTTTTTCTCAAGGATTATTTAAAAACGTTTTTATTTATTAAATAATTTAAAGAGATTTTATTGCTTTGTTTATCTCTATATAAACAAACGTTATTGACTGACTGATTGACTGACTGACTGACTGACTGACTGACTGATTCATCATCCCACAGCCCAAACGGCTGAAGCTAGAGGGACGAAATTTGGTCTTGGAAATTCGAATGTTTAGGGGGTAAAAAAGGGTAAAAACGGTAAAAATCGATAACTTTATAACACGAATGTCATAATGATACAAAAAAGTTGAATAGTTATTGCTATTCATTTAAAAAATAATTTGACAGTTGTCTGGTACTTTTTTGAAAATCAACCGTTTAGGGAGAAAACGGGTAAAAACGGTATTTTGGTACTTCTTTGCCACAATATTTATCTTTGAAACCAATGTATATACAGATAAAATTTTCGTCGTATTCATCTTATCGAAAAATGAAAAATACAACTTCGGTACTTTTTAGAAATTCAAACGTTTAAGGGGTAAAAATCGCACCTATTTTTTGTACTTTTTTCATAATTTTTTTTTATATTTATTGAAATATTCATATGAGGATTTTAATATGGGATACTACTACAATTTAGAAATTTATTGGAATACAATTTTTTATACATCGTTTGATGAAAAAAAGTACCAAGGCAGAAAATTAAATTTTATTCAAACTTAATAATAAATTTCCAATTACATTAAACTTAGAAACATAAGATTAAGTAAATGTAGTCCTATGTGGATTAAAGATATATGGTTCTATGAGTTAGAAATCAAGAGGAGGGACTTTTTGGTACTTTTTTGTTATTTTAATGGTACTTTTTTAAAATTTCTTATGAACTTAGAAACATGAAATTTGGGATATGTGGTTCTCAGTTAGTTCATAAGAGGGGATTTTGTGGTACTTTTTTGTTATTTGAGTGCCACTTTTTGAATTTCCAGTAATATTTAACCTAGAAACGTGAAATTATATATACACGGTCCTATATGGGAAAAAATTCACAAGAGCGGTCTTTATGGTTAATTTTGTTCTTCTAATGGTACTTTTTGATTTTTGAAATTAAATATACATGATCCTATATGAAAAAAATTCAATAGAGCGGTCTTTATGGTACTTTTTTATTTTTCTAATGGTACTTTGTGAATTTCCTGTAATATTTGACCTAGAAACATGAAATTAAGTATACACGGTCCTATATGGGAAAAAATTCACAAGAACGTTCTTTATGGTACTTTTTTGTTCTTCTAATGGTACTTTTTGATTTATTATAATTATAAACCTAGAAAGATGAAATTAATGATATGTAGTCCTAAATTCATTAGGAGGCATTGTGGTACTTTTTCGTTCATATGATGGCTTATTATATTTTTAAAGAATTTCGAAGTCAGTGATTCCATGCCATGTTGAAACAACCTCTACTGTAGAAGGATTTTTCATAAAAAAATTAATTTTAATTTATATTATTCAATAAAACCCACCCAACGCCGGATCAATCAGCTCGTTAATTAAAAAAAAAACAAATTATTTATTTATTTGTTTGATTATTTATTTATTTGTTTGTTTGTTTATTTATTTGGAGGGAATCAAACCCCAGACTGATCGAGTAGCGCACTGATGGGGCATAAAAAATTGTGAATTGAACTCGGTCTACTGTGCAACTATATAAATGTAGTCTTTTATTTATGTTCTCGTTAAAAAGTGCCATAAAATGTTATTAAAAAAAGCGTGTAATTGTGGCGATTTAACTATTTCAAAAATATTCAGTTGAGAACGTTCAATAAAACTTTAAATAAAATTACTTCCTGGTTTTCAATTTCCTCCTTTATATTATTGGAAATATTTTAATCAATTCCCCTATTCAAATTATACTAATTAAACGATTTATTTATTTATGTGCCTATTAAGTTTGTTCAAATTTTAAATCCTTCAATAAAGGCACAGAAAGATTTTGTAAGCAGAGGGTTGTTTATTTGAAATTGTATTTTAATTGCCAACAGTCAGTCAGTTAGTTTTTAGTCCTTTGATGTCTATGGAGTTGATGAATACATTTTCATGACATAAATGTCTTTTAACAGACTTTGGCAGGGTAGTATATTTTAATGACTTTGGTAGTTTTTTGTTCGTTTCTTGATGAAAATGTCTATTTTCTTGTATTTATATTCTGTTGCCATTTGGAGTGTCTTTAAAATTAGAGAGGATAAGAGACAATGAAATTTGAATAAAACCAACACTAACTTAAGGGAAGGACTTCCAATAAAAAGATGTTTCCGTACAAGAGAAAATATATAAAGGATTTAGATTGATGAGTATTTCGAAAAATACAATATTATTAATATTTTTAATGGAAATGAAAATGTTAAAATATTTTAGAATTTTTATCTTGGAAGTCAGGCAATTTCTTTTGATAATAAGGTTAGCATCTTTTTCAACAGAACTATTTCTTTTCATTTACGCAAGTGTTAGTATATGTAAACTTATAACTACAATATGCAGAGTCAATTTTAAGATATAGAAATTTTTCAAATGTTTTGTGTTGAATATTAAAGAAGAATACAATTGAATTCATAACAGAAGCTTTTATATTTTGGAGTGCATTTTATTTATACCCTACATTAGAATGACTGGCATGATTGTTATGTCTTTGATTTAATGTTTTATTTACAAATATGTTTAAGTAGAAATCTAAGAACCACTAAGACTTAATAATAAAAAAATTAACAAAATATATATATTTTTTAATTAAAATTATTTTTAAATCTTAATGAAATCTATAGGATTTTATGTATTAAAAATAAAATTAATTATATCTTATTAATTTTCAACTTTTTTACTATTTTTTTAAGGAACAGATACAACTTAAATGTACATCCATTGTAAAACTTAACTAAACATTTGTTCTTTCAAAATCATAGTTTCGTTATGATTGTAACAAGTTAGTTATGATACTTTTATTTTCTTTTTTTTTTAATAAGAACAAAAATTGCTTTATAAATGGCAATTTATGAAATGATGTTCCTTTTTTATTGTTACTAACAACACTCATTTTCACTATAGTTGGAATGTTCATATTTAAAATCATAATTTTCACAAGACGTCTTATCATGTAGACAACAGACGAAATGGTTAGAAAATGAATAAATGTCTTGATGATGTTTAAGAAATGAAATGGCTACACGCAAAGAAAAAATATGGTTCTAGCGACCATAAACTAAGAGCAGCGACCATAAACTAAGAGCAGCATTGTAATAGATAATTACAGTTAAAAATTAGTATATTTGTATAATTTTTTCTTTGTTCAATGATTTGTTTTAATAATGTTTATAATCTTGCTTCCAATTTAATCATGTTTTTATCATTTAATAATACCATTTTATCATATATATAATTAGCGTATTTATTTAATTCCATTTTATCATATGTATAATCCCATGTTTTCATATTTATTTTCATTTGTACCACGAAATGTGGAACATTCATGATACTGAATATATTCTTGTCCATTTATATTTGTTCATATCTAAACTAAATGAGAATTAATATTCTAACAAATTAATGGAACGATACGCAGAAATGTGTATTCAAAAGTTATTTCAAGCAAATAAATATATTGGCTTAATTGTTAAAGAATTAATCAAATTTGTAGAATTAACTGAATAGTTGTAACATTGTCTAAATAATTGGATTTTTCATAAATATGATGTTAAATAAAAATATTTAAATACATATTATAATTGCAGTCAATCATATTAAAATTTTTATTGTGGGCAATCGTTGAATTCCAACAGAAAAATAAACGTTGCTATCATGAACACGATATTAATCAAAACAATGAAAAACTGCTATACAAACATTGAATAGTTATAGTGATCATGCTGTAAACATGTTTTTTATCTGCGTGTATAAAAAAGATTTCTTTATGTAATTTGTAAAGAATGTTTAGAATACAATCTCTTGCTTATAATTATCTAATAATTAAATTTGTTCTCAGTTGAAATAATGAACTGGAAATTAAAATTTTCGACTCATCGAAAAAAAACCGACAAAATGTATTTACGTACTTCGGCACTTCAAAGTTGAACATTCTTCATCCTTGAAGTACTTCATGCAGAAGTTTGACGTACTGATTTGGCTCCGTTCCATATACAGGCATGTATTCTACTGCAGCTGTCAGTCACAGTTAAAGCGAAAGTATACATAGAATACTTTTGCTTCAACTGTGACTGACAGCTGCAGTAGAATACACGCCTATTGAGCCGTTATACTTTATATCATAATTCTCTAAAATAGTCCTTATGCTATATATGTGTGGCTTATCTCTTTTACTTTAAGATATATTTGGACCGTAGTAAAAATTTTAAGCCAATTTTGGACATATATTTTTTTTTTGTGTTTTTAGCTTGAAAGACTCAATTTGGGTCCTAAAAAATTCTCTGGATTATATGCAAATTTGTTGTTTATTTATATTTAAAATCCATTATTTTTCTTGTCATGTTTCTAAGATAATGGTTAATAAAAATGCATATAAAACTAATCCGGGGACAGTTGGGGTAACAGTCCCACCCTTAGCCCTATTAGAATTTAGTTAATTTAAATTTTTATTTTTTTAAACTTTTGTGAAGTTTAAAAATACCTAAATATGTTAGCTAAATACACCAAAAATAATTAATAAGCTACGCCTCTTACAACAACAGGGTGACTATTTTTCTGTAAAAAGTAAATTTTTTTAAGCAAGCTTTCTCCGAACTGTAATTTTAGGTATTTCGGAATAAAAAAGTGGTAATCTATTTATAAGGTATTTATTTCATATTTTCGGCTACAAAATCCACATTTTTTGGAGGTCAAATAGATTTTGATTTAAAACATTTAACTACATATTATAAAATCCTAACCGGCATTCCGTTTGTCAATTTGTACTTTGGGACTTCGGAAAATATAGTCTAAAGTCAAAACTATTTTAAAGATAGCTCTGTAAAGTTACCTTTCAGAAAAGTATAAATTTTGTATATATTGCTAAAGAAAATTCTATAAGTCGTTATTCTTGCAATTTTTATATTTAAAATTATTTGTTTTAATATTGTGCTAACATCGCGATCGTTACTTCACAATTTATTTGTAGGGGGAAGCTAGTTCCTAGGCGCATTTCTCAAAGCTAAAGCATTTCTCATGTTTTTTTATGTTGGGCTTTGTTTAAGCTTTGATATTTTTTATTTTAAAAAATTCAGCAATTTTGCATACTTTGTTATAACGGATGTTGGCGTTTACTTATGCATAAAATATAATTTCACTAAAAATATTCACCAACGGTTTTAGTGGGCTAAGAATGTCGCTAATTAAAATTGGTGATGATATCAAAATCAAAAATTTTAAACAATTTTTTAAAAATATGTTGAAATTCTCAACAATTTTCTAAATTATGTTAACAAAATTTTTTTTTTTTTGTTATCTCAATTCGATGACAAGAAAAAATTTTCAAAGTAAAAATTTCAAAACAGGTCTCAAAACTTGCAAATTTTTTGCCAAAAAAGTAACTTTATATTTTTAACTTTTTTAAAAAATTTAATTAAAAAAGTTTAATATTTTCTGACATTTTCTGAAAGAGGGAACCCCAAGAAAAAGTGCGAGTGTAATGTTTAAAATTGTAAACGTTCACTCTACATCCAGCAGTGGTCAAAAATTATAAATTTTGGATGAGAAGTTTGAATTTTTGAGCCTGTACAAAATTGATTGTTGATTTTGGTACTTCTGTGAATTAAACTATATAGATCAATATATTCTTAAAGGTTTTGCAAAAAATTTTGACTGCCTACCGGTAAATTTATTCGCACGGGGCGATTTTTCGAAAACATCCATTTTAAATAATAACAATATCGACTCCTAAAAATATATATTAAATTTGTATATATTTTTTTCTGATTTTCACATTTATCAATTCTCCATTAAATATTTTATATCACGTGAATAAA
>MINK01003371.1:0-18902 GCA_001735545.1 Phormia regina
ACTGAATTTAAAATTTTAAATATATAAAGTTACTTGTATAAAATTTCAGTTTTATACAAGAATTTCAACATATTTTTAACAAAATTTTAGAAATTTTATTTAAAAAAAAATCTCAAAAAAGTTCAGGGCAAAAATTAGAATTTTTTTTTTTTTTTAAGTTAAATATTTTAAACCATACGAGATAAGTCGGGGCTCTCACACAGCAATTTTTCTTGCCGCAATTCTGACTTTGTAGACGAGAGAGATAAAGAGAATGTAAAAGTTTAGTATTCTCTTCTCCTCTCTCTCTCTTCAACACAAAATTGCGGCAAAAAAAATTGTTGCGTGTGAACCCGGGCTAATTTAGCATAATAAGCGTCTAGCTTAGGAGAATTAAAAAATGTAACAATATTTAAAATTGGGTTTTAACTTGCACCACTGCACAGTGGGGCCATAAGTAAAATAAATGGTTATAATTCTGGAACTTTGAAACCACTGAACTGATTTAGATGAAATTTGGAACTTCGATAGAGGAGGAGTTAGGCTTTCAGAATAATTTTGTAGAACCTTTAAGAACATATTGATCTATATAGATTAATTCGCAGAAGTGCCAAAATCAACAATTATTTATTTTACAGACTCAATAATATAAAATTTTCATCCTAAAATTGACCATTTTTGACCTCTGCTGGATGTAGGGTCTACGTTCAGAATTTTTAAATATTACACTTACACCTTTTTTTGGGGTTCCCTCTTTCAGAAAATTTCAAAAATATTAAATTTTTTTAACTAAATTTGTTAAAAAAGTTTTTGGCAAAAAATTGCAATTTTTGAGACCCGTTTTGAAATTTTGCCTTTGAAAAAATTTTTTTCTTGTTATCGAAGTGAGATAACAAAATTTTTTTTAGCTTAATTTATAAAATTATAGAGAATTTGAAAATTTTAGAAATTTTATTTTAAAAGTTATAGGGCAAAATCGCAAAAAAGTAAAGGCCAAAAATAAGAAATTTATTTTTTGAAGTTAAATATCTTTTAAACCATACGAGATAATTCAGCACAATAAGCTTGTTTTTTCCTTTTCAAAAGTTTAAAAATATTTCAAATCGGTTAATATTTGTAAATTTATAAGCCCTGATATGTTTTTCACTCTCGAGGTAGTCAACTTTAGTCCACTGTAGCGGCGGCCGTACTGTAGCTACAGACTCCATCTAATATTATTCTGAAAGCCTAACTTTTCCTCTATTGATGTTCCAAGTTTAATCTAAATCGGTTTTAGTGGCTTCCTAGTTCCAGACTTATTACTATTTATTTTGCTTTTGACCCCACTGTACTCTATAGCGGCGTCCGTGATGCAGAGAGACTCTAGTCTGTAGCTGCTTCTAAATTGGATCAGTTCAAGACTTATTAGCATTTATTTTTCTTTTCACTGTAGAGCGTTTAATTTAATGCATTATTCGTTCTTCAAATCCTAAGGGAACCAAAGGATTAAATTTCTATCAGGGTGGGAAGATATGACGATTTATTATCGGTTTTCGGTTGTATTGCACTCCCTTACGATTAATTTTTTATTTTGTTTTAAAAAGTTCATTAAGTTTTGCCACTGTAATGACATCGATTGAATCGTTTCATCATAAAAAACAACTTTATTCGCTCAGAAACAAAAAATTACACGTATTCACACGTATTAATTTGTTCTGTAGAAAATTTTACTAATACATACAAAGAGTTAGGTTTTTTTTTGACAATTGAGTTAGGTTTTTTGAGAGCAAGTTGGAGTTCTAGTTGTTTTCTATGCGTTTAACTTTGATTAAGGAAAGCAAATAAAAATTTCAAATAATTTTTAAAGGATTTTTCGTATTTAGTTGTTCACATTTTTATAATAATACATAAGTATTCGCAAACATCTTGTTATTTAAAATACATTTTAAAAGAAAATTTCCCAGGAAACATTTTAGAACATTTTCTAAAAATCATTAGTTATAAAACTGGTGAAATCGGAACCACTGCAGATTTTTTTTATGACATCCTCAGAACTGCTGGTATCACAACCAATTCTGACATTAGTGGAGCAGAACCTAATTGTGGTTCGAAATACGTTTTAAAGAATGTTTAAAGAACTAGTGCTTAAGAGCTAATTCTGAATGACTTCTACATCACTTCTGAAAACAAATTAATGGTTGACTTTCTAGAACTGTTTAAAAATAACTTTTTTAAAAACTATAAAAAATACGAAAAATTGGTAAAAACTCTATACCAATTTTAATTGAACTTAAAAGTGGCCTTTCGAAAATAGCGTGTTAGAAAAAAACAGGTCCTAAAACCATTTATTAAAGCTTCTATAGCACTAGTTCTGAATATGACTGTGTCAAACAAAAATCATTGATTAAAGAACTAGTTCTAGAACCGTTCCATAGAATGGGTGCTGGCTAGCTAAACTGTAGTTCTGGAGGTGACAATTTCAAACAAAAACCATTGGTCGTAACGCCAAAGTATAACAAGTTCAGGACATTTTCATGTGTTCTGGATTCATGTTTCTGTGTTATTAGAATTTTGCCTCTAAAAATGTTTTAGAAAACAAATTTAAAATTTATTTTCTAATCGAATTAACCTAGCTCTACAAAAAAACATTTGATCACTGTACTTTGCCTCTTCACATGTCCATTAAATATTCTTTAATTTCTTTAAATATTTTTATTTAAATAATTAAAAACCGCTAACTCATCATTTATTTATAACACGTAAATAATAAGCAACTAAAGGTGTACAGAACCTACAAAAAAAATTTATTAAATTGACAATTGCATAAAGTATACATATATATGTATGTATATATAGTTAAATATATGTACAAGTATATAGATTTGTAGGGCCCCCTTAAAGTTCAATGAATACTAATTTTACCAAATCACAATAAAAAGTAATAGAAATTATTCGTTGCTACTAAAATTTATATAAAAAAATGTACACAAAACGCACACGGAAAGAATATTAAAATTGAATCAATTGACTTATTGTCTGTCTAGTCTATGTTTATTAAGTATAAAAGGTAATAAATACATTATGTATTTTATATACCTACATACAATACATATGTATGTAAATGTATGTATTCAAATTGACCGCTATTATCAACAACTATCAATAACTGCAGTTTTTGCATGTTGCCAACAAAAATTTAGTTTAATATTGTAAATATTAAATGATTGGTGACACGTTATAAAAAAAAAACAGTGAATACCTGATAATAAATAAAATTCATATATATACTGAATACACTGCCAAAGTTTATGAAACTTATATAAATTAATTGTAATATTAGTCTATTCCAATTATAAGATTTAATATAATTTTTAGGTGAAAATTATTAAGAATTGATTTGTATTTTTATAAAGCCCTTGACTATAAAAATTCTCAATAAATTGCACTCACATTGCATTATTTGCAAAAATAATAATTGTCATTATATTAATATTAACAAATGATTATTGTAAATATTCAAGGTTCATATTAGTTCTGTAAATTATATTTACTTTAAAAGTACAAGTTCAAAAAAATAAATAAATAAAAAATCTCTTATATTAAACAAAAAAAAATTAAATAAACTAAATGTAAATTAATTTTTAGCTTTTAGTTTATGAAGTGTCATTTTCAAGTACTGGATGAATAAATGATGCATTTTGCACATTAGTAATGTAAACTTTTATTTAATAAATATTTACATAGAAACTAGAAAATAATAAAAATAACAAATATTAACTAGAATAAGTACAAAATATTAAATAATTTTATGATTGAGTTATATTAGTGTTAAATTTTCTATAGGTTTATAGACATAAAAATGTGTCCCTCATTTACTCAAAAAAAAAAAAAAAAACACTATGCAACAGTATTTTAAGGGCGGAATCATTGTAATTCATTACTTTATCTTATGAAATGAAAGTCGATTAAAAATTTGGTTTTATGGTTTAAAATGTTGAATAGATGAAATTTTTCTAGGGATCTCTAAAGGTAAAGGTAAAAAAATTCATGTGTTGTTAAAAACGACAATTATAAAATTTTCATATATTTCTCCTTAAATTAGGCAATGATTTTTAGATCTTCGGTGACCTCTAGTGTTACCCACTAAACTAAAGTTTTAATCGTCTTTTTATTAGAGATATATTAACCCTGGAAGGCTTCGATATATTTACTCTTTTGAGGGCTTTGTTAGTCGAAACGACTAACACTAACTTTTATTAAAAATATTGCAAAACGTATCATTAAAATGGAAAAGATAACAATTGATTTTTGGTTGATGAACTAATTTTAATAAAATAACAGCAAATGCTTTCCGTTATTTTTAAAATATTCTCCAAAAACTGAAAATACCCCAATATTTGTACTTTTCCAGAGATGGTGTTAGTAGTTCAGTGTTTTTTTCGCCGCAAAAGCTGCAAATTTTCTTTTCTTTTTCTAAAATTATTATAAAATTACCAGTATATAGGAGATTTTCGAAATATCAATCGCGTTTGTTTTTATTATAGAACTCATACGATCGTACTAATGATCTGTAATCGTTAGTACTTCATAATATGGATTTGTTCAGTCTTCAGCAAGCCTTTTCTATTTGATTTAGGCAATAGTGCTCCCTAATCATCATTGTGTAATGTGACAAAAAAAGTACTTAGGTGTTGTTAAATTTATTTCTGGAAGTCTAATTGTATTTATTTTCCCCCAAAAAATATATTTCACACTATAGGAACAAATATTAAAAACACTGCATTACTTCATTTGCTAAATTACTTTATCGCTAAAAAGTTCAAAAAGTCACACTATGTGATTCGTTAGTTGTTTCGACTAACATGGTTGCTTAAAAATCTAACTTTCAGACCGCTCACAGCAACATACGTCTGAACATTTCAAGATCTTATTTACGGCAGGTGTTATACTAAAATTCTCAAAAAAATATGTATGCAACGAATAAAGAAATATCACTCAAAATAGCATTGTTGTTAGTCGAAACGACTAACGAAGCCCTTCCAGGGTTAATGGAAAGTTCTAATGAAATAAAACCATTTAAATAATCTGAGCATTTATTATAAAATATTTTCGCTCTGAACTGTAGTTATATTTTATATAGGGTTTGTTTGGGATTGAATTCCGTAAGTAAATAAAGTTATGGGCAAAATACTATAAGCAACCTGTGCTTCTAAATCTGTTTTTTGCTGATACGAAATTTTGTAAGTATTTTCTCTCTTATGGAAATTTACATATAAAAAGTTAGCAAACCTTTATCAAACATACATTATTTTTTTAACAATAATAATAACTTAAACACAGACAAACATGCATATATAGACCAATATTGACCGCTATCTCGTTTTTAAATGATTTATTATTTTATTCAAATAGCGGGTTTGACACTCGCCCATGGAAATCTTAAACAAATATCAATTTAAATTGATTTTAGTCAATTTTAGGAATATCATATATATTTGTAATGTATTTTAAAGTATTAAAAATTCAGAACAATTTTAAAAGATTTTTAATGTTGTAAAATAAAGAGATATCTTCTTATATTTTCAGTTGGCCAAAAAAGGTTTAAATGTGGTGCTCATTAGTCGATCTCTTAGTAAATTGGAAACGGTAGCCAAAGAAATCGGTAAGTTTCTTAATTTGTTAAAATCTTTCTTTTTATTATTTTAATAAGAATAAAATATTCCTCCAGCTGATGCCTATAATGTTGAAACCAAAATTATTGATGTCGATTTCACTGGTGGTCAGGAAATTTACTCTAAAATCCAACAAAATATTCAAGGCCTTGAGATTGGTGTCTTAGTTAATAATGTTGGCATGAGTTATTCTTATCCCGAATTCTTTGTTGAATTCAGTCAAAAGAACCCACAATTTTTACGGGACATTATATCGGCCAATGTACATTCAGTGTTACAAATGACCGCATTAATATTGCCACAAATGGTAGAGAGGAAAAAGGGTGCTGTAATAAATATATCATCTACGGCTGGTGTTATACCGAATCCCTTATTGACGGTATATAGTGCTACCAAGGTAATTTAATTAAATTAGCATGATTTGTCTGACATATTTTCTCTAATGAATGTCCAATCTCTTTTTCAGGCATTTGTTGATAAGTTTAGTGCCGATCTACAAACTGAATATCGTGCCCAGGGTATTATTGTACAAAGTATTCAACCCGGTTTTGTAGCCACAAATATGACAAAAATTCGCAAAACTTCCGCTTTTGCTCCTTCAGCCGATACCTATGTTGAATCGGCTCTTAAAACTTTAGGTATAGCCGAACGTACAGCTGGCTATTTACCACATACACTTATGCAATCTGCACTTCATTTTATTTCGTGCATTTTCTGTGAACAATTCGCTAGTCAATTAGTATTTAAGCAATTACTAAATACGCGTAAGCGAGCTTTACGTAATATTGCCAAAAAACAATAGTCACTTCCACCTTGTCAATATTCTATGTGTAGTTAGAATCTAATCATTGAAAACTGACTAAAACTTCATTAAAATAAAAATTGTAGTTCTTCTTCCTCTAATATTTAATTTGCTACAAAATTTAAATAAAGGACTGGGTTATTATTTTATTGTTTCTTTAGATGAAACAATGTACTACTATGTATTTATTTAATTTTGCTTTTAAAAAGTGTCATATTTTTTGAATAAATAAAATAATTTTAGAACAAATTTCAATAAAATGGATTTTATTATTTCAAAATATTTAAAACATTAATTTCAAATAGAAATGTGTAAATAATTTTGAGTAGAAATTACGCTTGTAAAAGAGGAAATAAAAGAAATTACAAAAATTAAAAAAAAAAACGAATTCTTTAAAATGGCGCTAATTATAGAGCATTTTAAAGATTTAAAAAATGCTTTGTCAATTCTACGAACACAAAGTGGCATATTTTTGAACACATAATCTCATCTACGAATAAAAAGTGACTCTTCTTGGTTACAATGAAACCGTAAAACTTTATGTCTTCTTCCTATGTAATAAAAACAAATTTATGAAAAAATGTCTAAAAATTTATATTAAAATTTAAATTTTAAAAATCGAATGAAATATTAAGCCGAAATTTTTACGGCGTCTCTTGAAAAACCTCCGGCGGCTGGACTCAGCCGACTTAAGTCATTAGACGCACTATTGTGAATTATTTAATAAAAAATAGACTTTTTGACATTGTCAAAAATGACAGTTTATTAAACAAAAAGAAATTTGTAAAAACACGCAACGACATTTGGAAAAAGTAAGTGCAAATTGGTGGAATTATTTTTATGAGAACTTTTTAAAATCTCGTTTATAAAAAAGAAATCACTATAAAAATTTGCACAATAATAAATAGCAACTAATTAAAAATATATACATTTTTTAAACGTCCAAACACAAATGTTTATAACAAAAAATACCTGAACTTACGTAATATTAAATTTTCTCATTCACCGGAATTGTCCGTCTGTTCTGTTTTTTTATTCTCGTTACAGATCTTCATGGCAAGTAGTGTTATTGCTCAAGTGGCAAAAAAATACGGAGTTGTAATATTTTTCCCTACATTTACCGCTGCCACAATTTTTGCTGATTGGTCTCACACACAGGACTGGAAACGTAAACAAAAGGAACTCACCAAAGCTCAAGAACTTTTGAAACAATAATACAATATGATTGGTCTAAACAAAAACTACGTGTGGGGTGTTTTGCCTTTCCTCGGTTTGGCCATTGGTCACTTTTTGGACAAAAAAGAAACCGAACGTATGACCATGTTCAGAGATAAGAGTGCTCTATATGGTCGCCCTGAAGGCAGACAACAGCCATCATGGTAAAAAGAAGAGTAATCCAAAATAAAACTTAAGTTGTAATAATGTTTATTATTAAAAATATATCGAAAATACACGAAAAGTTATAAAAAATGTCTTTGAGTCCCTATTAATAATTAAATCCGGAAGTAATAGGACTAAAACCAATAATGAAGATCAAAGGGTTTGTAGTAATAGAATCGTTATTTTAAGCAACTTGGAATACCGACAAATTGAGGTATGAATTTCATGAAGCAAAAAAATTATAATTATGTGCAATAACCATCATGGATAATGCTAAACAACGTAATATTACTTTTCATATCTTCTCAGGAGACACAAAATATTTATAGAATCAAAGCAAATTTAATTTTTGAGTTATTAGGTATTTAAATATTGCAAGATTTCAATGAAAAGTAACATCGATACAAATTTTAGTAAATTTTATAATTAAAAAGTATTTTTTATATTTTTAACAATTTCCAATATAATTTCGTAAAAAAAATATTTTTTAATAAATATGATGTTATGTTATTTGAACATAAAATTAGCTTCCAGTCTGAAAATTTATGATAACAAGTATTTCGGAAAAACAAAATATACATAAATAGTTGATCCAAATTTTTAAATTTTAAAGTTTTTAATTGTTTTGCACGTTCGGTGAGGAAATATTGATATTACGGATGGATGTCTATTAAAATGTAACAAATACAGTAAATTTGTTCATAAAATTCCCATTATTGTATAAAGAATTTGTGATCAGCTTATTATTCGATTCCCCACTTTAAAGTATACCGGTAGACTTATAATCACCTCCTAAAACGATGTCCGTCCGTCTGGCTGTCTGTCCAGGTAAACCTTGTGAACAAATTTTAAGATACCTTGATGAAATTTTAATTATTTTGGTACAAGGACCAAGCCTATTGAAATTGGTTATGATCGCTTCATTATTCCAACTAGCCCCTATACAAATATCCTCCACGAATGTTGTTTTAATGCTCATAATGCCTTAAAAGGCAAATATTTTAATTTATTTTTCGAAAATTACATTAGCGTGCATAAATCCCATATAAATGATAGTATCAACTTATTATAAGTATAAATTACAGTGCAAAATTTTATTAAGATCGGTCCACAATTGGCTATAGTCCCATATAACCTTATTTTTAAGGATCACTCAGAAGTACACAAATACCTGTGATCGAAATGGATGACCTAGCGTCATTAAATTCATATTTTTAAATGAATTTTAAGTAAAACGTATTTATGTACTAAAAAATGAATGTTTGTGACCTGTGTTCTTCTAGTTTTTTAGGAATGGGTTATGGTAGTTTATAGTACATTAGAAGTGGTCTATATTGTAGTTCGATTCAGTCCAATTCTTATTCTATATATTAAATTTATTTGTTGTTATGTTAAAATGATCTGCCCGACCTTCTTTATAAGTAGACGGGTAGAAAAGTGGAAGAACTCCAACACGACTTACACGAATTTTGAAGAACGCCATAAAGATTGGTTGAACAATAAATTTTTATTGTTTGAGTAACCATCAACACGTCATAATGCTGGACGACCTACAAAAGAGTTCGCAGAATGCACCCCTAAAACCCAAATAGACAAAGTTTTACAACTTCTAAATGAAACCCCTTGCGAGGAGCTTATAGTAGCCACCCGCGTTAGTTTACGCAAAGCGGAGAAAAGAGGGGCATCTGAAGTGGTATCAATGGTACATTCTGACAAAGAAGTTGAAGCTAAGATTAAAAAACTATTGCTTCGGACATTAGTAAACCTATTGCATTCACACGCGATGAAGCAGTTTCTCAAAACATTCTTCCAAATTTAAGAAATGCAAACATATATCCATCATATGATACATTGTTGTTAGAAAAAAATGTTATCCTCTCGGAGTCGAAATTACTGATAGGTCTGCAGAGGAGTCTTTGCAGAGCTTGGTGGACCATACTGTAAGGAAGATAGTTGAATTGCATTTGTAAATATCAATGAAGATCCAATTACAGCTATATTTAAATGGAATTCTGATGGCAGTAGTGGATATTCCAGTTATCGGCAACGATTTTCTGACTCTAAAAAGCTTAGAAAAAGATGAAAACATATTTGCCATTGCAAATAAAAATGGGGGATTTTATTCGTTGGGAGAAATCACGACCGTTTTCAACACGGTTTTGTAGACCAATTAAATTGATTTTCGAATAAGAAAAGCAAACTTCGGAAATAAAGCCCATACAATTTGAGGTTTTTTCAAATGTATAAAAAATTTTACATGACCATGGTAGATGAAAAAGTGGTTAGTGTTAAAGCAAAATCCTCGTCGCAAAAACTTTGTCATTAACGGAGCATGTGGTTATAAAGTTAATACACATATATTTCAAATGTATTGTATTCATAGTGCCGATTTGTAAACCACATATCTCTTTCAATAGAGATGAAGTCTGAAGAAGCTCAGGAATCGAGAAATAAGGATCTAAAGAATTTTAGTAAACAACATACACGAAAAAATTCAAGAAAACCATAATGGAAGATTTGATACCTTCACTTCTCTTCTGATCATCTTATTTCCTCGATCTCTAAACGGCCTTCTTTATATTTCCTTAACCAAACAATAGTAGATAATGACGTCCAAACTTACTTTTAGAACAAAATATACAAGAAGACGCTTTTTGTTCTTATAATTCTGATTAAAAACATGTATTTTTCTCTTAAAATTATGTATCAATTGTGCAAATTTTTATATCTAAATTATTAAAATAAATGAAATGTGTTTAAAATTGACTTTTTTATAATTTTCCAAGTGAAACAATAAATAATTATGTTTCAACGCCATATTATTCTGTATTAGTATTTCTTTTTTTACAAGTGTATGTCCATAATTGGTGTAAAGTATCATATAATCGGGCTTAAACGACTATATCTTTTTCTTTTGTTTGTTTGATATTCGTACTACATAAGTTCTTGCAATTGGAATATTTTTGATAGAGCCTAAACTTGACATATTAATATTTGCTAATAACCTTTAATTGTTTATTTAAACAATTAGCACTTTCTTAAATTTAAATAATTTTCAGTAATAAACACAATGTTACCAAATAAATCTTGATCAATAATATATTATTAGAGACCCACTAGAAAAATCTAAGAATTCGCAAAAATTTCTATAATTAAAAAACACAAATTATTTGAAGTCATCCTTAAATAAATGTTGAATTTTACAACCGTAAAGCATCTTCAAAATAGTTTGACGTTCTTGGAGACCCACTAGAAAAATCTAAGAATTCATAAAAATTGAATTAAAAAAATAGAAATTATTTTAAGTCATCCTTAAATAAATTTTGAATTTAACATCCGTAAATCATTCTCAACTTAGTTTGATGTTCCTAACGCCCTATGAACCTACTCCTTGTGATTCGTGAGCTTTTAAAGTAAAACATCCAATTGACCTAGGAACCTACGCTCGCCACAATTTCCATTAAAAACGATCAGTTTCTTACAATTAAAGTTTATTTTTATTATTTCTATAAAACTATTTTCAAAAGAAATAGTTCTTGAAATTTTGTTTTGGAAGATTTCATATTTTGTTTGTGTTTTTTATAAAAAAAGCTAATATACTAATTTTACTTGTGTTGTATTAAAACTCTCAGAAAATGGTTATATAATTATACATTAAAATATAAATAATACAATGTGTAAGCACTTAATTGTTTCTAAAGTACAACAAAAACAATTTCTAAAATTATTCAATTCAAATATTTTTAGATAGTATTTAGCTTTTTCTTTGACATCAATTGGAAAAAAACTTCCGTCAACAAAAACTATTTTCATTTGAAATTTTTATGATAATTTCATCGATTTATTTGTTTGTTCGATTAAACGCCTTTTTGTTTTTTAATACTAATTTAACAGAAAAATACATAAATTAAAGATTCATTTAAAAAGTACATTTCACAAATAATTAATTAAATAAATATATTAAATAAATGAAATCCAGTAATGAAGAAAACGAAAAGAAAAATTAAATGACTTGTCTAACACACATTCTTGGCAAAACCTTAAGTTATAAATTTACTTTTTTATCTGAGTTTTGAGTTTTGCAAAAAGCTTATTCTAAGCAGATGCAATACCCAAAGCAACGCCACCAACGAATGCAGTTAGGAAAATGTGTAGATCATTTATTTTCGGTCCATTTTCATCACCAATTAGTTTACTGTACCATTTTTTGGCTGTTTTTGATTTATTCTTCAATAAATCTTCAGCACGATCCAATTTACGATCAACAAAACGTTCAGCCTTGTCGATCCAAGTTTTCTCCTGACCGGTAACAGCTTCTTCAACTTTATCTGTGACTTTATCCAATTTACGTGTTATTTTTGACCAATCGATTTCAATGTAACCTTCTTGATGCGCAATTTCCATTAATATAATACCGCCTCCAATGGCAAATGCTGCAAATTTTCCTACTTTCATGGTAGCGAAACCAGTAGCCCAACCTGTAGTGGCTCCAATGAAAATTTGCGAGTATGCTGACCGGGAGCTGATGTCGCCTAAAATGCCTCCCAAAAATTTAGATGCGTCATCCGACATTTTTTCAATATCTTTGTTGGTTCTGTTTTTTTGAGATTTTGACCAATCGCTCATAATATACACAGATGATTCACTTTTTGTTGTTGTTTTATTAATATATTTTTTTAACACAATACAGTTTTATTTTGTCTATCCTTAAATATTATTTTTTTAGATGATCTAATAAATATGCAAATCGTACTTTTTTCTGCGGTAAAATATGCAAACTGTATTGGAGAACCCAGGCGAATTAAAATATTGTGACGGCGTTATTTTGTGCGATGCAACAGACAAAAAAGCTGAAACAAAATTTTCGGAGGCGGCATCGCAAATTAAAATAACTTGGCAGCTAAATTTTCGGAAAATATAACATTGTGCCGCCCGCCAGCTCTTTATCTACAAATAACTTGAATTAGTTGAAATAGACATTTCATCTTTTATCAATTATTAATAACATAAATTCTCCTTTTCGATGATTTTGAGTCGAAATTAGCCAATGAAAGAAGCGGCGGCTCATGATGTAGAAAATTCCCTGAAAGCGGCTCGAAGCCTGTATTTGTATTGTGATACAATTGATTTATAGAGGTAAGGGTGTTGCCAGACTATTATTAAGTTTTTAATGTTGTCAATGTTCATACAATGGAAAAGAGCAAGTTAGATTTCTATTAGGGTTTATCAAATCGACTTTCGAATAATCGAACAATCGACTTTTTGTTTTGAAAATTGTCGATAAATCGACTTTCTTGATCGAATAAAGTCGAAAATAGTCGAAAAAAGTCGGAAAAAGTCGAAAATAGTCGGAAAAAATCGAAAATAGTCGGAAAAAGTCGATTATTCCAGAATTTAAAAAAAAAATCGAAAAATCGACTATTTAAGAATTGAGAAAGTCGAAAAATCGACTATTTGAAAATTAAAAAAAGTCGAAAAATCGAAAAATCGACTTTTTGTTTAAACTATAAAACCCTAATTTCTATAGTTTTAAGAAAAAGTCAAATTTTTGATTTTTCGACTTTTTCAATTCTTAAATAATCAATAATTTTTTAATTTTGGAATATTCGAATTTCTTACTTTTTCCGACTACTTTCCGAATATGTTCGATTTTTTACGAAAATTTTCGTCTTTTTGATTTTTCCCGACTATTTTCGACTTTATCCGACTTTTGGACTTTTTCCGGCTATTATCAATATTTTCCGACTATTTTCGACTTTGTTCGACTTCGATTACTCGACAATTTTCAAACCAAAAATTCAATTTCGACTTTTTTTAACAAAAATAATGAACTTTACAAAATCACTTATTGCTACAATAACAGAAGAAAAAGTGAAAGAAAAATTATTTGAGGATGCAGGATGGATATTGAATTGTATAATTCATAAACAAAATTTAAATTTATATTATCCCGTCTTTGGACAATATAGTTTCAAAGTTTCATTAACCACTAATGGGTTAATGAAATACTTCAGATCTTACAAACAACAATAGAAACATAATCCTTTGTGATTTTAAATATTAATAGTTAATGGTGGTGTTTTGCAAACCTAGATTTACATAAGCTGGTTTGGAATTTAAATATGGAAAAGAACAACTTTGAAATCAAGATTAAATATTTACCTTAATTACTTTCCTTCTATTTAAAACGAAAAGAACAAATAGTATTTAACATGGATAAAACGAAAATAACTAAATAGTATTTAATATGAAAAATACTGGGAATTATTTTCATTATTCGAAAACGTAAAACGGGGAAACTTTCTATGCAGTTTCTACTTAAATTTGTTTTTTTTTCCTAAAGCTCTTAAATAAAATATGTATTTGTATTTTCAATTTTGACTCAAATTATAAATAAATAAATAAATAAATAAATAAATAAATAAATAAATAAATGAAGAATTAAAGAAATAATTTGCATGATGTAATTAACTATTTATTATTTTAATTCCAATATTTTAAGAAATACACATAAATAACATAAAAAAATCATAATTTAACAGCCGTATTAAAAATAATAATAATGTATGCTTGATAAAAATTTACTAACTTTTTGTATGTAAATTTCCATAAGGAAAAGTTATTAAACCTTTATCAAACATAGATTATTTTTTGAGAATACGGCAGTAAGCCTGCTTTCAAAATATAAATCACACGGTTGTTTTAAATTTATGTGTACAAAAACTCACACGTGATAGGAAGTCATTTGAACAACAACATGATATTTCAAAATTCAACATAAACAAAGTACTATTTACTTATACAAACAAAAAACAATTACTAGAATCTGACCTTCATTGGAAAAATTATGTGCACATTTAATTACACAAACAATGAATCCTTTTTTCCATTTCTTCGTTCCATACTTTTAAATTTAAATCGTACAAAAAAACGTATGTGATTTGTTATTATTTCTCCGGTCTTTTTTAACACACACATACATACATATGTATGTACATATTGTATGTAAACACAAAATGCAATCGTTAGAAAACCTTGAAAATTGTGATCATTATCACATCAATCTTAGGAAATTATTTTTCTAACTCGTTTCAAAATAGTTTTTGAACGACAATAATATAGTAAACAACAAATTTTATACTAATTTACCTGCAAACATTAAAATCATGATTATGCCTAAACAAACACAATTTGGAGACTTTTTTACTATATTTTTTAATAAATAAATACATACACACATACGAAGTTATTGTTGTTTACAATGTTTACAGCACGATGTAACTGCAGGCTACGTGCATTTTGTGGTCAAATCATTAAATACAAACAATACATGGAAATGATAATAAGACAAGAAAAACTAAATTTAAAGAGATAAACCTTTCATCTCAATGACCCCAAATGGTAGTTTATTGCAAAGACTTTCTACACTGAAAGAAATATGTTTCAAAAATACTTAAAATTTAATTAAGATAATACTTTATTAAAAGTAAAAAGTTAAAGTATATGTTAAAAAAAGTTAAACATATACTACATGTGTTGACTTATTATTTTTAATATTGTTTGGTTCCATTTTAAATTTGAATTGAGAAAATCCAATTTGTTTTTGAAACAAATTGATTTTGAGAAATAAAACTTAACTAATAATAAGAAAATTAATTATAAGGAAAATAAAATAATAATGAGAAAATGGTATTTGAAATTTAGAAATTTAAATCAATCTTAAGTAAATTCAAAATGAAATTAAGAAAATCAAGTTAATGTTTAAAAAAACAAGCAATCGATGTTAATAAATCGAAAATGTAAAAAATAAAAAAATTAAATATAATTATAATTTTATGAATTAAAACAAAGAACCATAAAATATAATTTAAGAAGTTATATTGATAAATCTAAAATCCAACTTCCATTATACACTGTTTTCCCACTTATACTTAAATACGGCACTTTTATGTTTTTTGGTTCAATTTTCTGAAAAAGTTTCGAATATAATTATTTCCTTATTTATCTGTTTTGGGTTTCCGATAAAAATAATTTGTTCCCTATTTAGAAAAGTAATTATAAATTCGTTCTAGGAAACTAAGAATTTATCAAAAGGTTATCTTAAACAAATTCGGGAAGTATATAACATAAAATATTTATAATAGATGCATTTAACTTTTCCAGAAAAAGTCCATTCAACTGAGGTGACAACTAATGTCTTAATAGAAACCTATTGGAACAGGACTCTAGAACTTTTAATAAGGGGTCTCAATGGCGAGCTGTCAAAAATGATAATGCTCATGAAGCCCAAGACACTCCCTGGAGCATATTCACAATGTCTAGAATTAAGAAATACAAATTACAGGAACAAGGTCTCCTTGCATTCAGTCAATAGTCAAAACAGAGTCCAAGTTCCAATAGGATTCAATTATTTTCCAAATCACCACCCAAGTAAGATTCAAAACCAAGCTTCCTTCCAAAGTTTTGTACCAAAAAAAATCGGTATCAAGCGAATCCTTTTGTAAACCGACAATTTGAGCCACGGCGTGCTGTGCAACAGCCTGCTCCTGCCAGATCAGAACTAATGGATGTAGATCAAAACACGCAATTTAGGAGAACCGGAAACCGAACATGGAATAACAAAAGGCGGGCCTTTTCGGACTCATAGCTTTCCAGCTTACCATACATGAGAAATAAATTTAAGGATGGCTCTGTAATAAAATTTCTAATAGACACACAATTAGCCAGCCTAATGCCCTAGTTCCAAAAAATTGTTGGCATTGCTTCAGGAAGAATTCAAATTAATAAGAAAGTAAAAGGAAAATTCTTTACTCCATTTGGTAAAGATACCACAATTACCTTCTATGTATTACCGGGATTCACATTCTTTAATGGTATAATAGGTGACGATACTCCACCTGAACTTCAAGCCATAATAGACCATAAAAATAATAAACTGACAATCTCGCCAGGAATCAGTATGTCCCTTAGAATTCAAAAATTAAACGGACTTAACGAGCTTCCATCATGAGTTACATTAATTAACCTTATATCTGAATTTAGAGACATATTGGGACCAATAAATAACGAACTAGCAGCAACCTCTAATAAAGCCGAAATACGGTGAGCCAAGTTATCCTTATCCAGCTTGTATGCGTGCTGAGGTGGATAGACAAATAAAAGAACTTCTAGATAATAATATATCAAAAAGTCATTTCAACTCTCCCATTTGGGTGGCCCCAAAGAAATCTAAACCAAATGGAGAGAAGCAATATAGGATAGTGGTAGACTTGAAAAGATTAAGTACTGTTACGATACCCGATACATACCCAATTCCAGGCATAAATTCAACTTTTGCGAGCCTTGGCAAAGCGAAATATTTTACAACCCTTGACCTCACTTCGCCCCCTTTTGTTTCATCAGATTCCAATGAATCCAAGGGATATTCCAAAAACAACCTTTTCCACAATGAATGGAAAATCCAGTAAAAGTTTTTTTTGCTGTACAGTACAAATTTTGTATATTTAGTACATTAATGTTAAGTAAATAAATAAATATATAATTATATACATATGTATGTTTGTATATAGAAATTATGTACTATATGGAAATAAACATCCGTTTCCATGTGCTATACTAATTTTAATAAAAATAAACTCCTTATTCATATACAATTACATTAAATGATGACAGCACTTGTAAATGCACACATTTTTACAACATAAGAAGAAAGTTTTTATTTGGTTTTTTATTTATGTTCTAAAAACGTCTAGACCTAACATTTCAATTGATTTTTGAAGAAAAGCACTTGAAAATTTTCAAAAAATATAAAATTGGAACAAGTGTCACATTTTTAATTGTCACACAAAATAGAGTAAAAATAATAATTGTATTTACTATAATAGATTTTATCAATTGGTTTATACAAGTACTTTAACACAATTTCATATGAAAGAAAAAAATACCAAAATGGCTATTTATACCCGTATTGTAATCATGTGTCGAAGCAAATGCATTAAGTATATATTACTGTAGACAAAATAACAACGGTATTCACTTTATGTATAGAGTACTTAGTATATACAGTTTTTTACTTCATTTTTTTTAAGATTTAGTATTTAAGAAATTGTATATTTCTATATAAAAGTTTTGCTCAATATAAATTTCATATAATTGCTCAAAATAGTTTGAAATAAATATTTATATAAATGTGATGTGCACACATACATATATATACCACAAGAAGTGAACACAACTAATGTTATTTTTGTGTCTGTACCTGCGGCATGCCACACATAATTTATGGTTAATCTTTCGTTGGTTAACTGGTCACTTTTCTGGGCAAGGGAAACGAACGTTACTAGAGGTTTAACAAGAAGAACACAAAAATAATGCTGGTGTCAGCATACAATATCTTTGTACGTATAATATAGTATATTTGTATACATATACAAACATATTTATGTATCTCTCTACTTCTTTACCTATACCAAAACAGTATCAAACATTTTAATATTTTTTGTTTTGGTAAGAATTTCGTTGATTTTTATTTTGTAGAATGAAATTTGAACATATATATTAACATATGTATGTGTAAAAAATAACCGCCAAAATTTCGACTTACTACAAATTTCAAATATCATCATTCATAGCTAATAGTGTAAAATTGCTTTCAGGCACTATAAATAATAAAAACATATACATTACGGACAAAAAAAAATGGGCTCGAGAATATTTATTTGAAATTTTTTGAGTTTTCGACAAAATTTTACGAAAGTTTTTAGTTGCTAATCATTGCGAATGTATTGAATTAGAAATATGTATGTGTATAGAATAATAAAATGTTTTACTATGATCTCAATAACTGTGCACCTTTAAAAAATATCTCTTTTTATTTATGGACAAAAAACAAATAGAATTAGCATTCGGTTACAACCCTAAAGGTGTGTTTGGGGTCATTATCGTGTTAGAATCTCCAAACTAGTGGCATATTTTCCCCAGCGTGTGGATACATTACATCGTTTAAATTTGTTCTGTATCCTATACCAGTCGTAGTATCTTTTATAATATGAATTGGACCCATATCTTGGCCTGAAAAACATCCCCAGACC
>MINK01003375.1:0-29581 GCA_001735545.1 Phormia regina
GAAGTTGTGAAAATGTTCTCTTTTTGAAGAACTTCAACGTTTTTTGCTGGGAAATAGTTGACAGGTGTACTTACCACATTATTCTTATTCGTTAAAATAATTCAAAAATATATTCGTTTGTTAGAATTTAAACAGTTTTCTTTTAGTTTTAATAACGGGCAAAATTACTGGAAAGCGGGACATGAAAAATCGCACAATTTCCGGGAAATTCCAGAATGTATTCTCCAAAGATAACCCAATGAAGTCGCACTTCGTTTAAGGCAATTAAACTCTTTCAAAAAAATACTTATTGTAAACATATTACCAAGAAACAAACAATAAAAATACTTTTTAAAATAAAATTCTATAAATATACTCTTATTACTAACAATAATTTTAGCTTTTTTATTTCATTAAGTAAATTATATAAACAATTATTCTAACGATATCATATAATTTTGAAAAAAAACTGTACCGAAACCTTGATTTTTAAGAAATATGTATTATATGATATTTAGTTAAAATCAATTTTTCAGTGAAAAATCGGATTATACCAAATATGTATGTTAGTGGTGAAAATTTTAATGTTTGATGATAAATAGAAATATTTCTAATAATCGGTTTGGTCCGAAGTACTAAGTACATTATTATATCTGAATAAATATGCCGACTGTAGAAAATTATGGTTTTTTAGATTTTTTTGTTTCTAAGGATGGCAGCCATCAAACCACTCCAAATTTTAAACATTTAACATAAGGTTTAGATTGTTGTCTATGTTCTAAATAATTTTTTGTTAAAATACAACTTGGATTATAATTAATATCATCTCTCTTTAGTTTTTTCTAAAAACAGATATCGAAAATTTGTCATTTAAAAAGAAACTCCTGCTACTAGAATATTTGGGGCATTTGAACTAAAGATATAAATATATGTATTTTCATGGCAAAATTTGTCTTGCATTAATAATTAGTATTCACTATTGCTAATTATTTCAGTTTAAATTCAAAAAAACCGACTATTAGTACATGCCGACTTTAGGTGCACTTACCTTATGAGTTTAAGAAAGCTTTTAAAATAGATTTCTCATAGTGCGGAAAAACAAAACTCAATTTTTAAAATAAAGCAAACATTGAATTTAAAAATCCTTTGTGGTTATGCTGTATGTACCACATTTAAGCAATGCCACTTTTTCTTTTATTTGTATCATATACAACGAATACGCAGCTTTTCCACAGTCCATGCATTTAAAGTAGTCCTGAATCAAACAACATAGTTTCTACGATGAATAAGCTGCTAGCATGGTTTTGAAATTAAAATTTACATTGCTAATGCATTAACATTAACAGTTCCAGAAATTGATCATTGTACCAGCAGATTATAGCAATATTATTAGCTCCTTTTTCGGAGACATTAATGAAACTCCCTAGCATTTAACGGGAGATACTTTTGTCACTCATGTCATTAAATTTCAAAAATATAAAGAATTTACTTATGAATATATATTAAATTTAAAATTTTATAAGCTAAACCAAAATTGGCGGCTGTATTTCAGTCATTTTAAGCGGAATCTTTTACGGCGGCGGCTTTTTAAAAATCGCCGGCGGGTTGAATCAGCCGTCTTAAAGCTGTTCTGCGCGGGTCTCTGCCTAGGCGTCCTTTAACGGAAGCTTAACAGCACTTTTCATAATTATCACACCTACCAACACTGCAAAAATTGCACATGTAAACAAACAACAACTGTGAACTAGAAAAAAACTTTTATAACACAAAGTACAATGTCGACAGTATATAGCATGGGAAATTAATATATTTAAAAAATATTTATTTTTATAAACAAATAAAATTATAGAGATATATTTAAGAATTTATTTAAAATGTTAAAAATATATTTAACACTATGATAATCCTTGTTTCGGTTTTTAAAGTATTATAATGACGGCGTTAAATAGTTTTACTCTGACTTCGCTTCACTGGACTTTGTTATTGTTGTTAATTTAAATAAACAATATATGTTGTGCAATATTTTTATTTTCTCTACTCTCCTCTTGAAGATACAATACTATTATGGCTAAACAATTAGCTATAAAATTCCGCAAATCTTCTAGTTTAATTATTTTAGCAAAAAATAATATACAACTAGAAAAACAAGCTAATTTCAAAGCTTTATTATTCAACCGCCATGATAAGGCCTCATTTATGCCAAACTCTTCAGTATTCCCAGGCGGAGTATGTGAGGCATCCGATGAAACGCCGCTATGGTATAAACATTTCGAAAAGTTAGGTGTAACAAAAAACCAACTTAAACCTCTAACACCAGTCAAGGGCGAAGTATCGAACATTTTTAAAAACGACAATCCGGATGTATTGGAAAGGTATGTATGTAGCTTATAAGTATTTACTTACATATTTTTAACATTAATTTCTTTTTAGGGAACTATCATTGAGAATTACAGCAATTCGTGAAACCTTTGAAGAATTGGGAATTATATTGTGCCGCGATCGCAAATCTATATCATCGATGGATGGTAGTGGATATGGTAATTTTAGAGAGAATTTTGATCGCAAACATTGGCAATCTTTGGTGCACAATGATGCTAGTAAATTTCTTACGTTATGTGAGGAATTAGATATTGTACCGGATTTATGGAGCTTATACGAATGGTCTAATTGGTTTACTCCTTCAACTTTTAAAAAACGGTATTTTTTAAATAAGTTTATAAAGCAAACTTAAATTTTAATATTGTAATTTAAGCTTTGATACAGCCTTTTTTATGGTTGCTTTAGAAGATATGCCTAACGTATTGCCGGAACAACATGAAGTTAAGAATTTTGCGGTAAGTTTCTTATAAATAATGCAAAGTACATAGAAATGTTTTGTATAAGATGCATAATAAAATTCAAAAAATTTTTATGTAAATTTTTCCAAATAAAAGAAATACTCAAATTAAATATTTTGAATATATTTCAGTGGAAAACACCTGCAGATTATCTGAAAGCCTATTTTAACAAGGAAATCTGGTTACCTCCACCTCAAGTCTACGAGTTGTCGCGTTTGTTGAACTTTAACGAGCTAGAAAAAGTTAAAGATTTTGCTCAACAACGATCGTCTGAAGGAAGTATAGTAACATTGCCTGTACAGTTTAAACTAAAAAATGGTCAAGTCAGTGTATTACCCGGTGATGATTTGTATCCAGAAGATCCTAATGCCTCTGATACACAAATAAAGATTGACAAAGAAGTCAAAGAGTTTCGTGAAGGTGTTCAAAATTTACATCGTATAGAATTTTATAATCCAAATTATGCAGTGGTACGTCAAAATTTTACACCATTTTGTGGCCATGTAAAGCCAGTTATGACAAATCCAAATAATCTTGATTGAAAATTATTAGTCAAATTGAAGTCTTCCAGTAGTGCATTTATTTATTTATAAGAGAAATGTAAACTTTTGTATATTTCACTGTTAACAGTGTTTTTTAACCAATAAAAAATAAAGAATTTTTTTAATAAAACTTTTTTTATTTATTATGTCACATAACAAATGCTTAGACCAATACGAAAATTACACAATTATTTTCAGGATATTTTCTTAAATGTCGGTTATTTATCAAAAACAAAGTGAGTTAATATTGTTTATTTGCTAGGATTGGATATTAAATAGTAAAATTATATCCTTCAAACCTAACACAACATTTAAAAAAAAAAATCCTTTGTAATTATGTTTACCTAAACTTATAAATCATTAGTAGAATTATTTCAAATTTCACTTAAAACTGTTATAAAAATGTGTTCGGATTTCAACCCTTTGCAAGAGTTTATTTGAACCAAAAATTAAATAGTTCTCTTTAATAACAAAAAAATAAAAAAGAATAAAAAAACTTTTTTACGAAAAAAGTTTTGAAATTTTATATGATTACTTGGAGATGGAGGCCATACTTGGTAGGATATATAACATTTAAATGCTAAAACTTAATTTTCAAAATTAACACAACTTTTATTGAGCCAAATTGGCAGGAAGATTAAGAAGAGTGCTTTGATTGCCTGGCAAATAAGCAACACCACGGGATCTGGATAGTTGGTAGGCAATATCTTCAGCTGCTTCAATACGACGCAATTCTACAAGACCATCACCGGCATCGGCAAATGATTTAGCCAAAAGTTCAGCAGCGGCGGCATCACCCTCAGCTGAGATAATAGCAGCCAATTTTTGTTGTTCGGCCTTTTCGACAACGAAGCGAGCTTTTTCGGCTTCTTGTTGAGCAACTTGTTTCATTTCTACGGCTTGTGTGAATTCACGACCAAAAGTTAAATGTGTAATGGAGATATCGTCCAAAATAAAACCGAATTGTTTAGCACGTTCAGTCAATTCTTCGGATACACGTTGAGATACCATCTAAAAAGATTCGGTTATTTTTATAAGTTTTTAAATAAATGTTAAATATATTTATAAAATTAGATTCTTGTGCAATGATAGTTATTACATTCATAAATTCTGTTCACTTTTCACTTTGTGAAAGAGGCTAATGATAAAGGTTTTAGTATATATCTATCATACGCACATAAAATACACATTTTAATTTGTTTTTATTCTTACCTCACGCTGTGTAATTAATTCACCGGCATCGAATTGAGCTACTACTGCCTTCAATACTTCAGGAGCAATAGATGGTAAAACTCTTTCGTCGTAATCTTGACCCAAAATAGTGTAAATCTTTGGCAATTGATCGGGAATGGGACGATATAAAATACGCAATGTAATATTAACATTTTGCAAATCCTTACTACCAGTCACAACGGGAACATTGCGGGGCTGTGAGCGTATATCATAAATAATGGGACGTTGTACCCAGGGTATAAAGAAATGTGTACCTTCACCGGTAACTTCATTCTTTACACCGGTAAAACGATCGAAAATAACAGCACGGTGACCACCATCAACATTATATAATGCCGAATTGACAACACCACCTAGAACGGCGACACCCAAGCCCAATTGGCCGATGCGATTGAAAAATTGAGCAGCCATTGTTATGTAAACTAAAACCGAATAATGAAATTAAACAAATAATAGGAGAACATTAATGATATATTAAAAAGGTCACTTAATATTTAATCTTTTTTAGGTTAGATTCATTGATAGACCATGTAAATTGTTTTTATGATGAAATTACTATTTTTTTATATATTTGGAATTTTAATGCACTAATTACACATAAAATGTTTTATTTTTTAATAATTAGTACCTTTTTCACTGTTAAAATTATTAAATTAATGGAAAAATTGTATTACAAAATCTCTCAAATCACCGCACCGCAGTAAAACGAGGAAAACTTTCGATAACAATTGTGGTGGTAAAATCTGCTTCAGTTATCGTTTTTACTTTTGACAGTTTCTAAAAACACGAATCTGATAAGAATTTATTCGAGTTGCCAGATATTAAAATTGGGAGACATAAAATTTTTTTCCTAAAATAAGCATATATTTTCAAATTGTCTTACGAGGGATCTCACCTCACATAAAACATTTAACATTAACATCATGTTAATGGTAAACATAGACCGTTCAACTTGATGTTAATTTTTTCCATATTTTAATCGTAAATATTTCTTATCCGATTGCAAAGATTACGGTATCAATTGAAAGCTGTTAATGGCGCACTTATAAAAATAATATATAGAATATAAAAGTTTTATAAACATAACTTTTTTAAATGTTTTCTAATTTTTATTTTAAAAAATTCTTTTTTTGTGAAAAACTTCTAGCTCTGTGGTCTGTTTAAAAGCGGCTTCGATAACGTAATTCTTGCTTTGCGTAATTTTAAAAGCACTATTACTTCCAAAATATTAATTTGCGCTAAAAATTGTCTACATCGATATTTTCACCGATAAAAATACTATTAATAGCGTAAAAATCAAATAAATCGGAACTGAGTAATGTAGGTCTATTTATGCCATGAACCATGTTTAAATATCGAAAAAATTAACTATTAAAAGTTATTATATTTATAAAAGAAATTAAACCAATCGTCTTTGTAAGGTTTTATAAAAAACTATTGATTTAAATCTTCACTACTAAGAATGTTTCTTTTTTTATTTATTATAAAGCTAGAATAGACGTCCACATAGTACAGGTATTGCGAAAATTCCCAAATATTATCGAAATTTTTCATTAATATTTGGATACATTGTTTTATTAGTTTTATTCCTTGAAAGTTGTTATACGATTATTTTGCTGACAAAATTTTATGACATTTTGAGTAATGCCAGCTAGTGATAATATCAAAAAAAAAAAAAAAACTTTTGCGAATGCATATTGGGATTCTTTCATTTTCTAATGTAATGTTCTCCGCCAAATGATGTAAAAAAGCAGACACCAAACGAAATCATAACCGACGGTTTTTTGTCTGTGTACGTTGCGGAAAAATGTATCGAATTTTTAAATTTTGATATTTTTGAGTCATTTGTACTTTATTTGATGTTTCGTTTGGAGAAAAAATTATATATGAATAAAAAATTTGTAGTTCTACAAATAACTATTCAACCTTTTATATTTAAATATAATGAAAGTACGGAAATTAATCTATAGCTGATAATGATAAGTGTGTATTGGAAATTTTGAAAATTTATTTATGGTGTCCCCATGGAGACCTTTAAAAAGATGGTTCAAAGTAGACATCAATTTTCGAGTAATTCGAAATTGTTGAAAATGTTTCAATATAAATTTTGTCTTGTTAAAAAAAATACACTAATGTTTTCACAGTTATAAAAATTGGAGGTGAATTGGAACATTAAATTTTTGATAAATATAAAAAAATAATAAAATATAATATTCATCTCGTCATGATAGATTTATAGAGCCTTACAAAATGATTATTAAAATACACGTAGTACAGTGATAATTTAAATATTAAATACATAGTTAAAAACTTTTTTATGTACTGGTTTTTTTAATATTAGAATTATCTTAGATGTTTTAATTTTAAAAACATATACTATGTAATTTCATATCTAATACCCGTTTATTCTATAAACTTTGTATATTTTCTGAATATTGATATGGCATCATTCAACGTAATTTGTTTATTTATTTTGGTAATCAAGTTTTATTTTGCGTTTTAATTAAGCCCATAGAATACTTTTTCTACTTCAACGATTTTAATAAAATCAAAATAAACGTCGACGTAATAATTTGTACTCAACATATTTAATTTTTTTAACACAACTTAATAAACTTTATGAAAGAAATAATATTAATATAATTTTAAGAATAAATAAGAATAATTGTAACAATAATACTATAAAATATGTTGCTGTAAAAATGTTGACGTACGTAAAGTATTCTTTCCGTTCCTTCTTAACATATTTGTTTTTCTTTTCAAAAACTGTCATTCGATTTGTCTGTGTTTTGGTTTTCTTTTGTTTGGCTTCGCAGTTTGAACAAACAACAAAAAAGAATCGGGTTTATCCATAAAAATAACCATAAATAAATTTGCAAACTGAAATAGTGCTATTTCCAAAAACGTAAAATATAAAAATAATTTTATTCCAAGTGTGTTTGAAGAAACGGAAAAGCTAAAAATGTACTAAGATCATTAAAACATACCGTGAAGAAAAAAAGTAATGATAATTTCAGTTTTTTTTTACATTTTTTATAAGTTCAAGAAAAAATTATCGACCGCAAAAATATGTATCATATGTATAACATACATATTTACATACATCTGTACATGGAACATACATTATGTACATACATTTCATACATACATATATGTACATGTATGTATGTAGTATGTATGAAATGTGTGTACATACTTGTATACATATTGTAGTCTTATGCAAAAAAATTAATAAAAATAAATAAATAAAAAAGTAAATAAAAAAAATCGGGTAAAAAAGTGAAAAGTGGTTAAAAAAATCTATATGAAAAATATAAATATAACAAGAAAAACAAATGATTCACTTATAAATAATTCGGTAGTGGTGATTGTAAACAATCATTGATAATTGGAACATTTCTAAATAATTGGGTCTTTAGATGTACTACTAAAAAAAAATTGTAGTAAAAGTTGTTTTAAGTGACACGTGACACATTGAGAATAATAACAATAACAACTACTTTATTTTGACCAACTAAAAAATAACAAATCATTATCATCTTCTTAATCATCATCACGAATGACATTACGAAAAAATGAGTTTATAAATATTTGATTCGTTTGAAAAAAATGTATATATTTTATAAATTTTTCTTGGCAAAATCTTTCTATTGCGTTGTCTTATTATCTGTATATGTACATGTATGTATGTACATTCATACATATTTACATTAAGACCTATATATACACTTTATGGCTAAGAGATATTTTATTGTTTGCTTTTTGGCTGACTGGAATTGTTTTTTTATATTGTTATATACATATACACTTGGTGTCAAATAATATTTTTAAAATTTCTAAAATTTTTTAAAGAAAATAATTAATTTGCAATTTATAATCGTAATTTTTTTTTGTATTTCTACAATAATTTTCCGAATATGTTTAATAATACAAAAATCCTATATAAATGTTTAGAAATTACAATAAATAAATGAAAAGAAATTTGCCAAATAAAAAAAAGAATATCTAGCAAATTTTATTCTTACAGTCCTAAAAACGTTAGTAGTGACTTCATTCAAATAATATCCTGGCATAGTTCCTAAAAAGTTTAGAGCTACAATATTGAAAGTTTACTTTAAATTTTTCACGCGAAAACGTTATATTCCATTCCTCTGAATATATATCAACATCATAATTTTTTTAAATGTACATTATATTTATTGTTTCCGAGTTTACATTGTTTCTTGAACACACAATTTCGTTGACGTTTCTCCTTATATGGGATTGGGTGAACCACGTCCAAATTTCGTCCTCCTAAGAAGTCTCATTTGAACCAGAAAATACATAATTTATATGGTCTTAAACGATTTTTTTGATATGATAATGACAAAATCAGTATACATACTTTTTCTGGCAGTGGGTATAAAAATGGCACCCTTATACCGTGGTAGGTACCGTCGGGTTATAATGATCCATTTTTTATTACATACCACAATAAAAAATGTGTGCATTTTAAGGTTTTATATATTGCACGTCTTTAGGAGTTGCAATGAATTAAAAGAAATTTATAAATTAATTAGAAACTATTCTGATTTAGACACGTTGTATCTAATAAGTAAATTTTTCCAATAGAATTGCACCAGATCTATAAAAAAATGTGTTAGCAAGAAAACAACAAGAAAAAAACATAACATTATTTTTCATAATTCTCAAGGATAGATACAAAAAAACTTTGTAAAATTAAAACAAATGTTAGAAGAAGATGCGATCGAAAAAATCTTAACATACATAAAATTCAAAAACTTCGAAACGATTGATCATAGATTGTTTAATTGATAATGTACTACAGATGTACTACAATGGAAAAACATATCAGTAGATTTATTTAAATTGATATTAAGATAATTTAAATCCATCCAATTCGAAATAAGACATAAATTATCATTAATTTTATTTTGAAGTACACTTTTTTACAATTAACATTAAAAAGAAGAAATATATCGTCCGCAAATACAAATGATTTGTAAATGTCGTTATTCATTATTGAAAGGCAATCATTCAAGTAAACTAAAAAGAGAACCAAAACTGACGATTGCGGAACACCAGATGTAACATTTCCAACACTGGAATAAATTAATTTTCCGGCAGACTTAGAGAAATTGTATTTCTCTACTAGTTTCTTAACAAGAACAATATGATTTACACGATCAAAGGCTTTTGTGAGATCAAGTGATACAACCACGGATCCAGCTCAAGCTTTTGGGGAAGGAAAATAGAATAATATTCTAAACTATTTACCTAAATTTTAAAATTTAGTAAAAATTTTTCATTGAGAGTTTTCATATTTTAAACAATCTTTGACAGTACCGGTAGAATGCTAATAGGCCTCAAGTTATCCAAAGAGTTTTCATTATTTTTTGCAATTGGTACTACACGAGCTAATTTACAAGCTTCTGGAAATTTAGAAACTGTAAATATTGTATTGATCAAATGACAGTTGTAAACGGAAATTAATGGAAATATAATTTTAAAAAATTTTAAGGGAATCATATCATAACCATATTGACTTAATAGCAACAATTACATCAGCCACAGTAATATTAATAAATGAAAACATATCAGGTCTTTCTAAAAATTCATTAAAATTTAAATCACATAGGTTATTTGAATTTAAGTTATTTAAAAATCCTTCAGCAATCATTTCAATATCAGATTGAACCAAATCTGGGGGTTCATTCCCAATAAATATGAATAAATAAATAAAATATGAGGAGCCGCAAAATTTTTCATATATTTTGTTAATTAAAGAGGTATATTTTTCTTAGGAACAACATTTTTTATTATTTTTATATCGTTTAGTACATTTATGAACAAAATTAGGTTTAAAATAGAAAGAAGCTGTTAATTAATTTTTTAATAAAACGTTCTTTTTTAAAATTAATAGTTCTTTGATCTCAATCATCCTTAAGATTTGTTGTGGTCAATTGAAGTTCTTCTAAATATTTTATGGGAAGGAAAATGCTTTTTACTACTTTCAGATTGAAACAGCTTTCTAAGAGAACGAAAAAAATTAATTCTTAATTTCCCAGCAAATTTAAATAATTATAAATGTACGTTTTGATCTACGACTCTTACTCCTCCTACTCCTAAGAAAATATTTTTGTAAATTTCTGTTTATTAATCCTCATAAAAATTATAGACACTTTAGTTCCCCATAAATGCAGATGAATTGTGTTAACAAGCTCATAATTTAAAATAAAATCTACTCCTACTTAATTTTGACAAAAAATAAATATTAGACAAAAGAGGTTTGATGTTCGTGCTTATAAGGCATAATGTAAAATAAAGTTTTTTATCTTAAGCACAGATAGTGATAAAAATTTATAATAAAAATGTAAACAAATAAATACTTTTTTTTTTGTCTTTTTCTATACATACTAACTTTAAACAAATATTTGATAATACTTTGATAATAGTGAATAACTAAAAATATTTATATACATGCATATATTGCACAATGCAACATTTTTGTCGTTAGCTGTAATTATATATGTATACCCTACAATGTCTTATTATTCATTCATTTTGACTTGGTTTTTATATGCGATGATATCATGGAGAGGATATTATTCAAATTATTATTTCAGACAACATTTTCCATTATCTCTTGGTATTACATACTTAAATTTTTCTTTCTCTCACTCTCTTTTGGACATCTTACCTTGTGTATACTTATGCATAATTACAGTTTCTAAACCATACGGACATTTAAAGGACACTTAGAGAATTTTGTGTTTTATGTTCTTGTTGCCTTTTAGACATCTCTCATAGGAGTTTTCACTAAAATCATTATAAAATTTATCATATAAATACAATCTGTGTTTTTTTCCTTGTTGACACACATGTATTTTTCTTTATATAAATTATTTGTGTGTACACATACATAAATATGTTATTGTAATTTGTCTATTTTTCGTTTTGCCCTTTTATTTGTTGTATGTATTTAATGTGCCACCTGTTGGGTGGAGAATATATAGAGAAATATACAACGTAATTTATTTACATCATATTTTGTTTGTTTTCATTAAATTAATGTCTTTTCACAGTTTGTCCATAAAACTCTCTTAAACAGTAATTGGAGAATTTTACAGTACTTAATAGTATGTTTGCTATATAACAGTATTGTGCTAAATTAAACACAAAAAAAAAATGGCACAATTATGGCATTTTACTTAAAGTACTAAATTAAAACATTTATTTTATAAAATTTTTAACAATTTTTATTTAAAAAAATGTGAATATTCTTCTTAAGAAAAAGTATGTACAGTGCCGAACAGATAAAATTATGGTAAACCTAAAAAAAGTTCTATTTTTTACAATATTTAATTTACAACAAAAATAATTTTATGGAATAACACACAAAATTTAAAAGAATTTATCTTTGGCTATTTAAAAAACTGGAATAAAACACTACAATCCCTAAATAAGAATGTGTAAAACAATAGCAACATATTCGGGGTTCACACACTGAAATTTTTCTTGCCGCAATTCTGGTTTTGTAGACGAGAGAGGTAAAGAGAATGTAAAAGTTTAATATTGTTTTCTCCTCACTCTCTTATAAGCTCAGAATTGCGGCAAGAAAAATTGCAGTGTGTGTACCCGGGCATATTAATATTTTGTTCTAATTATGATATCTCTTCATGAAATTTAGCAGTTTTAATGTGATTAATGTCTTAATTGATTTCCCTAGTATAGTTGCCAGTTTAATTTATTGACTATATAACACTTTGGACTTCACTAATTTTGAAGTCTCAAGAAAAATCTTCCACAGAGTCTAGCAAAAATTTAAAAAAATTACGCTTAATTCAATCCAATGAGGTTTTAAAATACTTTTAGCATTTCTTATCCAAAAACAAAATTTTACAAAATAATCTATGTATTGATTAGATTTCTAAGAAAAGGATATGATTTTTTTTCACTAGAATTCAAGAGCAGACATAATTACAACTCTTCTGTGCCCAAATAATCATTTTTTAGTACAGTGTGGTTTAAAATGTACACGTTTACATTAAACCAGGTTGGGTAGCGTTGCGTATTGGGTTATAGTGGATACATATAAATATTGTTTTATAGTCGCAATAATTTTTAAAATTTGTTGTAGAGAACAAACAATATTTTTCCAATTTTTGTAAAAAGAGACAAATTTACATCTTCTAAAGTACAAATGTTTCTTAATACCGTTAAGTGCTAATAATGTTAGAAAATTAGCTTTTTTGTAGACTTAATATTTCAATATTGAGGATAACACAAATTTTGTTTGTTTTATATAAATTTGATTCATTTAAATTTTGATTACACAAGTACAGATAATTTTCCAACTCTTAAATTTATTGTAATTTTTGTTTTTGTTTGCACAGTACTGTACATTTATATTTATTTAATACCAACAGTTTAATATTTTATAATCGATATATACTTACATAGTATAGACTTCATAGTAATTACTACAACGTATTGATGGCTTTAATTTATTTAATAATTTTTATTGGACAAGACCTGGCTAATTTTTTTTAGTTGGGTTCATTAATATTAGAAAATTACTTTCGAAAAAATCAATTTTTCATCCAGAATTACAAAACTTGAATTTTTGTTTGTTTAAATGAAGAGACAACATATAAAACTGAAACAATTGTTACACTTGTTTCTTAGAACATTTTATTAGCACAAATTGATGGATAAGATTAAAATTAAATAATTTTTAATAATTATTTATAAAAGTATAATAAAAATATACCTAATTAGGAAAATATATACTTAAAAATGCCAGAATGAACGATATGAATAAAAAGAATAAAAAGATATAGTCGGTCTAGCCCGACCATATGATACCCTACACCATTGTGTACATTATAATTAGGGCAGGGGTCTTTTATTAGACTTTGAGCTAAATGTGGACTGATATTCATATTAAGTGTAAAATAAAACATAAGAATACAGAATATTGCGTCGATACTATCATTTATATTAATTTATTCACTTTTGGGTGATTCCCGAAAGATGGCCTTATATGGGAGCTATGGTAAATTACGGATCGATCTTTGTAAAATTATATGGTATCATTTATGTTTATATAAAACTTTTTTTGCATATTGCATATTAACTTGGTATTAACATTTTAATGAGATTTATGTCCGATAAAGTGATTTTTTGAAAAGGGGTTTATACGGGAGCTATCTTTCTAAAAATCACTGAGATTTAAGCTTATATAAAACTTATATGTGCCAAATTTCATTAAAATATTGCTGTATTTAAGGTATTTATGATCGTTAAACCCTTTTCCCGGAATGACATTTGTATGGGGGCTAGGTGAAATAATGGACAGATGATAGCCAATTTCAATAGGCTTCGTCCCTGAACTATTAGAAACCAGTGTGCCAAATTTCATTAATTTTTGTTCGAAATTGCAACCTGTTGTTTGATTAAAAGGTTTATATGGACGGACAGACATACGGACATCGTTAAATCGACTCAGAAAATGATTCTAAGCCGATTGGTATAAATTAAGGTGGGTCTTAGACCAATATTTTTGGATGTTGCAAACATCAGCACAAACACATAATACCCTCCCCATCTATGGTGGTGTAGGGTATAATGAAGTCTGTATGACTTGTTAACCACTAAAGCGTTGCAAAAAGTCTTGTTTTGAGTTATGACAATTGTTTATTAAATCAAAAAGATTGCCATAAATTATTGAGATGACTACTAATAAATCTAGTTTCATGGAGAAGAAATGATTCAAAATTTGTTACCAGATAAGTTACAGACTTATTGATTTGCCCCCTTTACATGGCCGATATTAACAATATTTGTTTTTTATCCGAGCAACTAATAGCTAAAATTTATCAATGGTTTACAAAATTTACTTTATATTAAATTTTGTTTCAGCTAAAGAGATTTTGGTATTAACAATTTATAGAAAACTACTATTTAATTAACAAAACTTCGTAATTATTCCAAATTATTTGTTTGTAATTTACGATGACAAATAGAAAAAGTATACATACGTAATAATAAATATTTAATATAAAATTAAATAATATTTTCATTAAGCACAATTTATATGTAAATTGTTTGTTGGTTTAAAAGTCATTACTATATGTTATGAATCAATTATTGACTTCCTATAGTAAAGCTTTAATAATGTTCGATCAATAAAATTTACAAATACACGCACTTATTACGCATATGTCGTATATGACCTTAAGTAAACCCATGTCTATACTTGTTTATAATAAATTATTTCCTTTTATTATTACGCATTTTTGTAAAACAAATGACGTTTAATAGATAAGTTTATCAAAATAGCTTTTCTTATCTTAAAAGTTAAAACAGTAAAGAAATCGTTCTTATCTTTTTTTAAATAAATACTGCAAAAATAATTAGTGGTTTTAAAAACACACTATCAAAAATAAAGAGGGTATATAAATAACGTTCTGTACTATATTACGGTAAAAATATGAACCTGCAGAACATAAAATTCATTAATTTAGAAAGTTTATATGAAAATCTCCACATTTTATTATATAAAAAATTTGTTTACGATTTTTTTATGTGACCCCGTTTGTATGGAGAAAAATAAGGTTTCGATGTTCCTAGCTTAAATGAAAATTTACTTTATTCTGAGAGATTATACTTTGGTGAGCTAGATCCAAATGAAATTAGGTGCTTTTTCGGGTTTTTCTGATTTTTTTCATAAATCTGCCAAAAAAAAAATGTAAATTTGGTATCACAAGAAAGTATATTGGTGCACGCATTTAACGATGTAACTAAAATTTAGAATCTGGTTCACATAAGTTCATAATTTGGCTATTTTCACAAAAACTTAAGATATTTGAATTTTTTACACTTCTGTTTTTAATTTTTAAAATTGTTTGAATATTATTGGAAAATTGTCATTACGAAAATTTTTAGAAACTGTATCTTAGCCCGGATTCACACACAGCAATTTTTCTTGCCGCAATTCTGAGTTTATAAGAGAGAGAGAGAGAGAGAGAGAGAGAGAGGAAAAGAGAATACTAAACTTTTACATTCTCTTTACCTCTCTCGTCTACAAAGTCAAAATTGCAGTGTGTGAACCCCGACTTAGAATGGAAAAAATTACATTTGAGATGGGAACATCATTACTTTTCACTTTGGGACCACCCTAATATGCATATATTATTTATGTATATCATTAAAAAGATTTATTTAATTAAAAACTTTAATATTTTATATACCTATATACAAATTCTATTTTAAAAATAATAAGTTTATGACTTTTTTTTTTAAAATAATACAAGTTTATTTTAATACCTGAAAATGTTTTTTTATTATTAAACTAAAAAAAGCACACATTTATAAAAGAACATTTTCGATAAGAACTATTGTGTTTTGCTGACATTTATGTTCCCCTACACATATAATTATTTTGCACTATCTGTCTTATTTTATTTTCATAAAATTCTATACGTTCAATATATTTACAGAAATAACATTTGTCGGTTTATAGTTTACAATCATAAATAAATTTCTCAACTATTAAGTAAATAATAGTGTGTTGCTCTGCGGTCTTATTGTAAATATTTATATTTGAGACGAGTGATTGGAAAACGCAAAATAAAATTTATAAATTACTAAAATGTCTTATGAAGATTTAAGGTATTTTATACAAATTTTTGTAATCATTTTATTATTTTGTAATTCCATTCATGTTTATATTCCTATATTTCTAATAACTATTCACTGTACATATTTAATTTGTTGACTATTCATTATGTTTAATTAGCACCTTATAATCATATGTATGTGTACTCTTAATAAATGTTTATGATTAATAGATTTTATTGTTTAGAATTTTTAGTCTGCAAAGTGTTATAAATATTTAAGTAAAGTTTTGTATGGTTCTTATAATATTAAGTGAAATATTAGCATATAAACAATTTGTACATATTGTTCAATTTAATTTAAACAGATAATTTTATGTTTATTCAGGTGAATTTATTGGGGTCCTTATTATATGTATGTGTCAAGTTTTAATAAAAATGTATGATTATTTTTGTACTTATTTTTTATGACTAAGTTGGAAATATTTATCATTTTGTTACTTATTTACTTAATTTTAGTTTGTATAAATACTGGTATATATTTGTCATTATTTGTGGTATCTAAAGAAATTATTTTTTATAATACTTATGTACACTCAAATGTCATAAGTAAATAAGTTGCAAATAAACCCCTCTAAAAAATAAAAATTAGTAAACTAAAATATTTCATCTTAGTAGTTCAATTTTCGTCAGTTTTACAATTTTGAAAACAACTATAAAAAGACTTATCTTAATATCAATAAATAGTTTTTTTATGAGATAGTTTCTATTAAAAATGTTCCATATTATGTGAGGGGAAATAATTGAATCCAAATACTTTGGGGACAAATTTTAACAAATTTTAATTATAGGGAAGAACATATGCAACATTTTTTATCCTCATACAAATAAAGGGTCTTCAATTTACTTAAATATACATTTTATTATTAAACGGTAACACACATTCTTTTGTAATGCATTAATCACACAATTAATTATTAAAAATGTAAGCTACAGCCTTAGATGTGGTTAAACGTACTAGAATTTGTAAACACAATATGATACTAAAACTTTTCTATTTTCTTACAGTTCGTATAGATCTACGAAAAGATTTTCTAGTGTGTTGATAAAAGCTAAAATTATATAAATAACTTATTTATTTCTAATATCTGATTCCCATTTTATAATCTATTAAAATTTATTTACATTAATATTGCAACAATGGAATTATATTGTTTTATAAAATCTAAAATTAAAGGCCAAACATAATATTCAAATACTACAACACCCCTTTTTTAATAAAAATGATAAATTATTAACGTTACATTTAATGTGCATATACCAAATAATATTTTACTTAAATAGGTACATACAGTGGTTGACAATACAATGGCAACTTTTTCGAAATATTAAAGAAATATGGCAAAATTCTAAAGCATTTAAAAAAAACAATGTTATGTTTGGTAATAGTATATACTTATATTTACATAAACTTGCAAAAAATTAACAACCTATTTAATTAAAATCTGATAATAAAAATAAAAATAAAAAGTATTCAGTATTGCGGTATTGACAAAACAATGGAAACTTTTAAACTTCTGTAATAAAGAAGACTAAATCAAAAGGAATATTAAGGGGATGTTTTTCAGTCTTAGGTATTAGTCCAATTCATATTTTATAATATACTATGACTGGTATAGGATACAAAATAATTTTAAACGATGTAATGTATCCATACGCTGAGGAAAATATGCCGCTTGTTTGGAGATTCCAACACGATAATGCCCCCAAACACTCCTATAGGGTTGTAACCGAGTGGTTACAATCCAATGAGGTACGTATTTTAAAGTGGCCTGCCCAATCACCAGATCTCAATCCCATAAAAAAATCTATAAATAAATCTATAAATAGTAAATCGCAAAATACGGATTCAAAATTACACTAGAAAGGAAGATTTATCAGCTGCGGTTATAAGGGAATGATAAAATATTTCAAAAGAGTCTATTGACTCTTTAATTGATTCAATGCATCGTCGTTGTGAAGCCGTACTTAAAAACAAAGGATACCCAACAAAATACTGACTTATTCAAAACTTCAGACCCTATTTGTTAAGATAATACCTACGTTTTCATTGTTTTGTCAGTACCATATTTATGAATAATTGTAATATTGTTTTGTATTATTAGAATTTAATAATTTATGTTCTTAATTTTTTTATTTAAGTAAAAGTATATACAAATTATGTACTCCAAAAAATTTAAAATTTTTTTAAATTTATTTTGAATTTTGTTCCATTTATAAAACATTAGGAAAAGTTTCCTTTGTATTGACAAATACTGTATAAATATTAAATCAAATAGTAGTTGGCTTAGAAAGGTAAAACTTAGAGTAATAAAAAATCTATTGTTGTTATGTCATTTTTGCACAAATGATTTTATGGATCATATTTCATAGGTAATTTGATAATTGACCAAAACTCTGAAGAGATAAGGCACTCTTTAGAAAATCACTCTAACATCTATTAACAGTAATAAATGAAATTTACAACAATAAATCACAATCTTGCATGGTTTCATATCTTAGTTCTAAGCTTTCTTTGCTAATTTTAATATAAAATATTCGTTTGATCAAGGAAATTATGATGATATTGAATAGAATAAGTTACAATTATGAATGAAACATTATTGCGTGTATTAAAAAGTATAAATATATTATTAAATAATAATTATTAAATCGACTATATTTTGATTATATTTTTACATCTTTTTAAAACCGATAAATAAAGCTTATAAATAACATGCTTACTTATGATTTTTATTACTTATAGATTTATTTATAGAATTAATTATATTTGAAATTATTTCAATTTTTCACCATCTAGATACAGTTCTTTTCATATATATCCTAGTAATTGTGAACAATTTTATTAGTTTCAGTTAAAGAACAGAATTATATATTTTTGGGAATTGTGCAATTAATTTTAACATTTTAAACAATGAAGTATTAACTTAGCCGGACATTTTGTGAAGATATCTTAATTAAAAATTTTTTAGTTTATCCAAAAACCAACAGACTTTAAAATTTTTCTCATTTGTTTATTATGTTCCATAATAAACAATCTTCAACACATAAATTTCATACATTTTTAATAAATGCTTATTAAAAATGTATCTATTTAAAGTAGTATATATTTTAAAAGATGACTAATTGATGCTAAAATAATTCAATGTAAATCTATTTTATTATAATTAATTATTATTAGATTTATTTTTATAAAAAATTTACCTATCTAAGTAAAAAAAAAACAAACAAACAAACAAAAATATTGTAATTCGTTTATTTTCACTTTATTTACTTTCACAACACCTCCTCATTACTGAATTTTTTTCTTAAATATATATTTAATTCACACAATTAATTATTACAAGAAAATAATATTCAAAAGTTTTATAACTAACACCTCCAGGTTGAGAGACTTTTATTGTTTACATTACAAGAATATTTGCTGTTTCTAAAAACGCATGTAAATTGTGTGTATGATAGAATGAAACCTTTATTTTTTTTTAATAATGTCTGTCTAGTATGTTGTCCATTTGCGTGACTGGACGTCATCATCCTAATAAATGGTTAAGTATGTAGTAGTTAGTTATTTATTATTCTTATAGGATTTTGTAAACTCTGTTTACCGCGATTAGCACGTTCTAGTATGTATACCACCAAATCCAACCAAAAATAACTAGGAAAGAAGAAAATATGTATATGTGATGAAAATATCTATGAATTATAAAAGTAAAAGTAGTATAAAAAATAATAAATGTAATTACATTTAGTCCTTTTTAGATAGCCTTTATGTTCATAAATACATACATATGTATATATAAATTTATATACGAACATGTACATAGATACATATGTATATAGTGTTAAGTTGTGGTCGACAAAAGTATATAAATGTCATATAGAAATATAAAAACAGTGTTTTGATTTGATTTGAGTATTCAGTTTTTTTTCAGTTTTAATTTAGTTATCGTACAATTTAGTTCAGTTTATTTTATTATTAAAATAATTTCAGTTTTTTCCATATTAGCATTATTAATGTATTTCCTTTTAGCTTTATAATTATTTATTAAAAAAATAAAAAAAAACCCTTAAATACTTGATAACGAAATCCTATTAAACGTCTAAAATTATTTATAAATTTTTAATTGGTGTTTCACTTTATACCTACTACAATTTACTGTATATGCACGATTTAAGTTTAGTTTCATTTCAAAAGTATTTTCAAAGTTATTATTTCGAAAACATCAAGTCACGTCTTTACACTGTATTTTATTTTCTTTAAAACTAAACCAACTAGAGCAAAAATCAATAATTTCTAATAATTTTCTTTTTTGTTGTTCTTTTTCATTTTTTTTAATATTCCTAGAAGCAATGTTAATATGGAAAACAACTACAATAACTCAAACGGAAGCGGAAACGAAAATCTAAATCATGAACGACGTCAAGTGCATTTGTGGTGGGGTCAACGTTTGTGGCAGGAATTACGTGGCCGCATGCATATGCGTACGCCACCTCTTACAACTCCCTGTGATGATGCTAGAACACCATCGTCTGCTAACTTAGATGATGGCGAAAAACGTATTATTTTCATTAATCGTCCTCAAATACAAAAATTTTGTAATAATCACATTTCGACAGCTAAATATAGTTTTATAAGTTTTCTACCATCGTTCCTATTCGAACAATTTCGCCGTTACTCGAATTGTTTTTTCTTACTGATCGCATTGTTGCAGCAAATACCCGATGTATCGCCCACGGGACGTTATACCACATTGGTGCCACTGATATTTATTTTGTCGGTGAGTGGCATTAAGGAAATCGTAGAAGATTACAAAAGACATCGAGCAGACAATGAAATCAATCATAGAACGGTGGAGAAACTAAAGGATGGTGTTTGGACAACGATACGTTGGGAGGAGTTGTCTGTGGGTGATATCGTAAAAATACCAAATAATAAATTTTTCCCTGCCGATTTGATATTAATATCTTCTAGTGAGCCTCAGGCAATGTGTTTCATTGAGACATCGAATTTGGATGGCGAAACAAATTTGAAAATACGACAAGGTGTGCCGGCAACAGCCAAGCTATTGGAAACTAAAGACTTGGTAGAACTTAAAGGTGTAGTGGAATGTGAATTGCCCAACCGATTGTTGTATGAATTTAATGGTGTTCTAAAGGAACATGATAGGCAAACAGTTTCTTTGGGTCCTGATCAGATTTTGCAAAGAGGTGCCGTTCTGCGTAATACTTCTTGGATATTTGGAATTGTAGTTTACACTGGTCATGATACAAAACTTATGAAAAATTCTACCTCGGCTCCATTAAAGCGTTCCACCGTTGATCGCCTGACCAATACCCAGATATTAATGTTATTTATGATATTATTGGTACTATGCCTAACTAGTGCTATTTTCAATTTTATTTGGACCCGTCAGTACTTTGTCTCCGATTGGTATTTGGGTCTGGACGATTTTAAAAGTAAAAACTTTGGCTATAATCTCTTAACATTTTTTATACTTTTCAACAATTTGATACCTATTTCACTTCAAGTCACCTTGGAGTTGGTGAGATTCTTGCAAGCCCAGTTTATCAATTGTGATATACAAATGTATCACGTGGAATCGAATACGCCGGCTATGGCTCGTACCTCAAATCTCAATGAAGAATTGGGTATGGTGAAGTACATATTTTCAGATAAAACTGGTACTTTGACACGCAACGAAATGGTTTTTAAAAAATGTTCAATTGCTCGGCAAATGTATCAGACAGAAAATACGCCCGAACAAAGTTTAGTGGTGCAACATTTGTTGAGTAACCATCAAAGTGCTGAAATTATTAAAGAGTTTCTCGTCTTATTGTCTGTATGTCACACAGTTATACCAGAGAAAAATTCTGATGGTTCGATAACTTATCATGCTGCCAGTCCAGATGAACGAGCTTTGGTAGATGGAGCCAAACAATACGGATTTGTTTTTGATACTCGTACTCCTCATTATGTAGAGATCAATGCTTTGGGTACTCGAGAGCGTTATGAAATTCTCAACGTTTTAGAATTTACCTCGACACGTAAACGTATGTCGGTAATTGTTAAGACACCCGAAGGCAATATAAAATTGTATTGTAAAGGTGCCGATAGTGTTATCTATGAACGTTTAGCCCAAGAAGGTCAATCTTTCAGAGACGTTACTCTTAGCCACCTAGAAGAATTTGCAGCAGAAGGTTTGCGCACTTTATGTTGTGCTGTCTCAAATATACCTGACGATGTATACAATGATTGGCAAGAAACTTACCACAAGGCTTCAACTGCTGTAAATGAACGCGAACGAAAAGTAGAGGAAGCAGCCAATTTGATAGAAAATAATCTTCACCTATTAGGTGCCACCGCCATAGAAGACAAACTACAGGAAGGCGTGCCGGAAACTATAGCTTCTCTGCTTGATGCCGGAATTTATATATGGGTGTTGACGGGAGACAAACAAGAAACCGCCATAAATATTGGACACTCATGCAAACTCATCTCGCCTTCTATGGATATTATAATATTGAATGAAGAAAGTTTGGATACTACACGGGAAGTTATACACAGACATTCCAGTGAACTGCAAACATCCATTAATAAGAACTGTAATGTTGCTTTGATTATAGATGGTAAGACACTTAAATATGCGCTAAGTTGTGATTTACGGCGTGAATTTCAAGAACTCTGCACCGGTTGTCGTGTGGTAGTATGTTGTCGCGTTTCACCCATACAAAAAGCCGAAGTGGTGGAACTAGTCACTTCAAGTACGAAAGCAGTAACTCTGGCTATTGGCGATGGCGCTAACGATGTTGCCATGATACAAAAGGCGAATGTGGGAGTGGGTATATCTGGTGTAGAGGGTTTACAGGCCGCCTGTGCTTCAGATTATTCCATAGGACAATTTCGTTTCCTAAAACGTTTGCTTTTGGTTCATGGCGCATGGAATTATAGACGTATTACCAAACTTATTTTATATTCGTTTTATAAGAATGTCTGTCTTTATGTTATAGAATTGTGGTTTGCCATTTATTCCGGTTGGTCAGGTCAAATATTATTTGAAAGATGGACTATTGGCTTATACAATGTTGTATTCACGGCATTACCACCATTTGCAATTGGAATCTTTGAAAAGGTATGCTCTGCGGAAACTATGTTAAAATATCCCTTCCTCTATAAGCCATCACAAAGTGCAAAACTTTTCAATGTTCAAGTATTCTGGGTTTGGATTATAAATGCTTTATTACATTCAATAATACTATTCTGGCTGCCCCTCGGAGCCCTTCAGTCTGAAATCCTCTGGTCTAGTGGCAGAATATCGGATTATCTTTTCTTGGGAAATTTTGTTTACACCTATGTGGTGGTTACAGTCTGTTTGAAAGCTGGTCTTTCTACCAATTCATGGACTTGGTTAACACATTGCTCCATTTGGGGTTCTATAGGTTTATGGTTTATCTTTATTGTTATATACTCAAATTTCTGGCCAGTCTTACCAGTGGCCGCCAACTTTTTGGGTATGGAAAGAATGATATTTACCACGCCAGTCTTTTGGTTTGGTCTATTATTAGTACCTGTCACAACTTTACTAGTCGATGTACTCTTTAAACTTGTACAAAATACTGTATTCAAATCTCTTACCGAAGCCGTGCGAGAGTCCGAAATACGTAAACACGATCCCGATGATGTTATGAACGAGACTCGCAGTTCGTTTACGGAAACAGCACGGTTGTTGCGTAGTGTTTTTATAAGACGTGCCAATACCCGAGTCGATACCGATGTTGAATTGTCACATGGTTATGCTTTCTCACAGGAGGAAGGTGGAGCTGTTTCACAATCCGTTATTATACGTTCTTATGATACTAATTTACAAAAACCCCGTGGTAACTAGAAAAGTAAACAGTATTGGGCAAGACAAAGGTTTTAATATAAATACAAGCATATACAAACATATACATATATAAAAAATACTTATACATACATAATTACATTAATATATATTTACATTATATAAACAGAATAACTCAGTAGATTTTTTAACTTTTGAAAATATAGTAAAAAAAACAGTTGATAATTTAATTTTACAAGCGATGTCTTAATCAGCTTTTAAAGGGATAGTTACATATAAATATTTGGCATAATGTTTCTTAACAGATTTTCGGAATTTTCAATTTAAATGAAAAAGTAATTTTAAAATAAAATTAATAAAATATTAAATTGTAATTTAATAATAATGAATTAGATTCAGTTTTTAAAATTTCAAAGTAATTCGCGTCTACTTTAAGAAATTTACACATTTTCCTACTACCATCAGAATAGAATTGAAAACTCTGAGCTTTACACCGGCATTCTGAACTTCGTGGCCATTTAAATGTTATAAAAAATAATTGTTTACATGAAAATTATTATTTTATTTTTTATTATTAACCATAAAATTCAGAATACGGAAGTAATCATAAATGTTTTCTTAGTATGTTTAATACTCTTACACAATTACTGCCAAATAGATTATTTGTCTTTCCTTTTCAGTTGATCATCTACACAAGGGACTTAGTGGAACATAAACTCTTAATCTTTAAAACAAACAAACAAACTTATATAGGGAGGAAATTTTATTTCCAAAAATCTTTTTATAGAGAATCATATTTTTAAGTTGAATTATTGGCAATCAAAATGATATTAAAATTATTTACTCATGTTGTAAACGCAACATTAAAACAGGAAAACTTTACAAATAAAAATACAAGTTTCACACTAAATTATAAATATAAAATTTCCTATTAATTTCTGAATATTACTTATTAAATTCTGAGTATAAGATATTACTAGTCACATTTGTAGTTAATGATTTTTTTAAATATAAACTTTCTAAGCAAAATTATATTTAAAAAATTTTAACAATTGTAAACTTTCAAATGAGTTATTACATATAAATCAAACAACTATTTGCGTTTGTGTTCAGATAATATAATTGTTTGGTTGATAAGGCAATGAATTTTTAATATCAGCTAATTTTACAAAAAAACGGAATTACATTTTTATTTATTAGGGCTTTGTAATGCAATATTTTTAGAAACTAAATATTGATAATATTGCAAAAACGTTTATATTGCATACATAATAATGTGTGCTAAAAAATGAAAAAAACAAATATAAAAATATATATACATATATACCTTTAAATAAAAATTAATTAGACCTGCAAATTCAAATTTTAAACAAAGTGGCAGAATGTAAACAATTTTAAAGCAAAAGTTGTATTTTAAAATAATATATGAAAAAAGTAATTACAATAACATTTTCTTTATATCAATATATTTTGGAATCAATGTGATTATATGTAAATTTGCCTTTCTTTTTCTCATTTGTTTTATGAACTTATGATTTTATGCATTTAATTCGGTGTATTGTGTGAAACTCGTTGAATTTGTTTAATTCATTTAATATTAATAATAAATTTAAAATATAACTTTACAAATGATTTGTTTGTTTAAATATTATTCGATTTTGATATATTACTTCCATCCTTATCTTAGCGAACAAATTAGTCATTAACATTTTAGTTAAAACGATCAAAAATTAAATTTAAATCCCTCCTAGTCAACTTAAACTAAATTATTAAGATATTCATTTGATAAATTATTCTAGCAATTTAAAAATATATATATATTTTTTTTTATGAATTACATGTATTATATATATGATGGAATTTAATATACATATATTGCTTAAGAACTTTTTATTTAGAGTTTTAATACGATTAAAACAATGCTTTATTATTAATGCTGTTTAATTTTAAGTGTTAATTACAGTCAATTTTTCAATAATTCTCGCTTTGATACGATATGTCGGCATAACATAGATATTTTTTACATAAATGTTTAATCTATTTCCCACACACAGCAATTTTTCTTGCCACAATTCAGAGTTTATAGTAGAGAGAGTAGAAGAGAATACTAAACTTTTACATTTTCTTTACCTCTCTCGTTTACAAAGTCAGAATTGCGGCAACAAAAATTGCTGTGTGTAAACCCCGACATTCCAAATTTTCTTAATTTTTTTCTGGTTTAATCAAGGACTGATTTAAATTTATTATTTTTTTTTTAATCTGTGTCCTATTTCCAAAGGTTTCTAAAAATTCTTCGATTTGAATTATATTTTAAAAATTTAATTAATTTAAACATTATGTATCAATAATTAAAAATTGTTTAATCACCCTTATCTTTAGTAAGATATCAATATATAAATACACACTTAGTTGAGCAAAAAAAATAATAAATTTTTCCGTACTTTTTGCAAACAAAAAGTTCCTTAAATCAAAAACTTAACATAAAACAGAAATTCGAATTAACTGGAATTAATAAAATAAAATATTAAAGGACTTATTATTGTTACAATTTGTCTGATAATTAGAAAGTACCCAGAAAAAAGTACATATATATAAAAATTTTGTATATAAATATTATGAATCGAACATGACTTTTTTCCCCAAACATTTTTCATAAAAAATAAAATTTAATTAATAAATATTATTAAATTGATTTTTCTGAAAATTTTAGGAATTTTGCTTAAATTTTGATTTAATTTTTATAAGAATCTAATACAAATGCTAAAATAGAAAATAGTAGCAATAAATAGCAATATTCTAAGAAAAAGTTGCTAGAAATTTGCACTAATTTGCACAAATTTGATTCCATAATATAGCATGGAATATGTAATTTTATTGAAAAGCGATTCTTCTATTGAATGATCCCAGTTTGAAGCTAAAAATAATTAAAAAAATAAAAATTTTCCAAACATTTTTCCAAATGAAAATTTTAAATAAAATTTAAACAATTTTTTTAAGTCTTCTTGACTTTTGATTCATAATGAAAAAAGTTTTTATATTTAAAAAATTATTCTTAAATATTATGAACTAAAATCAATGAAACTAAATTTTTATATTTATGTACAAACTTTTTTCTGTGTAAATGAAAAAAATGCATTCGTTTTCATTTTGCGAAAATTTTAAATTAAATTATTGATAAAAATATTGAAAAATATTGAAAATTCTATATCTTATATAGAATTATGGATTGAACTTTTTTAAATACCTTTTAATTTACACTTAGTAACAGTTAAAATCATAGCTCTATTGTTTTTCTTACAAGTATGTATGTATGTTCCTAATACTTAATTAACTTCCTTTTAATATTTAAATACAACTTTTGATATACTTATGTAAAATATAAAAAAAAATAACAAAAAACCACTAAACGTACAAATCATTTGGATTGTTATAAAATTAGAAAAAAAAAATCATTTTTTCACTTTTTTTTTATCAATCGTTTGAAACTAAAATTTTATATTAAATTTTTGTCTTGTACAACACTGTGAAACAGTTTAAGTTTACCACAACCAAAATAACATTTCTTTTTTTTTATACTACAATAAACAAAACTTAAGTGAATATAAAACAAAATATATAAATAATTTATAACTTAAAAAACGAAACGAAGAATATTAAATATATATTTAAATACGTATTAGAAAAGAAAACAAAAAGTCAAAATATTTTAATGGCCAAAGAAGCACTATAAAAGTTGTTTAAAATTATATTTTCAAAATATCATTAATATTAGTTAAAATTTAAATACGATTAAAAAATGATACATCATTATATCAAACATTTATGTATGTTTGTTGTTTTTTCTATATATTTTATGTTTTCAATAGTTTTTAAGTTTTAAAAAAGTGCAAATTATATGTTGTCGTATTTTTTCTAATGTGTATAAAAGAAAAATAAAAAGTATACTACATATAATATACATAAATTTTAAAGAAACTCAAATCTCTTATACTAAAATATTCTGAGTTTAATAATCAAAGACTTATGGCATAACTTAAAGCAAAGCTATCAATATCATATAAATTTTAATTTGAAATTTTGTAAGAGTTTAATATGAGTCTAAACTCAGAATATTATAGCATATACATATATCACTTCTAAAAGAATAAAGAAATAAATAAATTATATTTAAATAAATGAAAAAATCATAAACTATATTTTATATACATAATCTCCTAAATCTATTCTATGTGTCTTAATAACTTTAATATTTAAGTGTTATTATTTATTATTTTTTTTGTCTTTTTTCATAATATCATTATTAAATATTAATAAATATAACAAGACGGTAAATATTTAAAAAACAAAACTTCTATATTATAATTACATGCATATATTTTTATACTAATTGTATATTTTATTTATTGTTTATTTCTTTATATTTTATTACATTTTATAAGTCATTATTTATATATTATATACATTAAAAAAATATATATTAAATTCAATACTAATATATTAAAAAAATATTAAAAGAGAAAAACAAAACTGTTACACTATTAAATAAAAATCCTTAGCACCAAATTCTCTGTTAGTTGAAATTTGTATAAAAAAAATTCGAAACCTTGAATATTTATTTATTAATTTCAATTTGAAACATTTTTGTATAGTGTATTAAGTAATTTGTAATTATTAAAAATCTGTGTGCATTTTTTCTTATTTATGTTTTTGTTATTTTTTTATTGTAATATTTAAATTACATTATTATATGGTTTATTTTGATAATAAAAATAAAATGCTTTTTCTTTTTGTTAACTCTCAACAAAATCATTATAGATATAAATATTTGTTAAAAAATTTACTATGCCTTTGGAATACGAGGGAGGTAAGTGAAATATTGTGGAGGGTTTTTGATATCTTCTACCTTTTAGTACCTTCTTCTGAGGTAAACCTTTTAGTACCTATTTAAACCAAAGAAAGAAAGTACCTGTCAGAAAGTAATTCATAGTTAAAAGTGGGAACTGTTTATTATGGACATCAACATAAGATCATAATACTCCAACTAGGAGTCAAACGTTATGCGGAACGATAAAGCAACAATATAAGATTTAAAGTTTTTTTGAGGAAAAAATTTTAAAGATTGAAGTCAGTTTGTGGTTTTGTAAATAAAAAATTAATTTTTTACGCACTATAGAGCAAAAGTGAACACTTTTTCGGTGATTTTTTTACCGTATCTTCTTAATCTTCTTAAGGACCTATAGGAGTTAAATTATATAAAATACTTCTCAAGATCCAATTTGAAATAAAAAATAAGAAAATATAGATTTTTTTATATATAACTTCTTTATTGAATCCTTTATAAAAACGAGAGAAGAAGGTATAGTCGGTCAAGACCGACCATATGATACCCTACACCATTGCCTATGTGTACCAAAATTCGGGAAGGATCCAATTATGAACCTAAACTTGTATTGAGTTGAAAATAAAAA